>VRLP01001782.1:0-112501 GCA_009660295.1 Lophius piscatorius | reverse complement strand
CACATCACCCCTGTTCTTCATTCCCTTCATTGGCTTCCCATCTCCACCAGGATTGATTATAAGATCTCTCTCCTCACTCACCAGTGCATCCATGGTAACGCACTCCCCTACCTAAAAGAACTACTCACCCCACTGACCTCAACACGATCCCTCCGTTCTACCCACTCATACCGCCTCCTCCTTCCCCGGACTAAGCTCAGCACCATGGGTGATCGGGCCTTCTGTTCTGCTGCCCCTCGTCTGTGGAATGCCCTCCCTGACCATGTGAGGGCTCCACAGACGACTGACACATTTAAAAAAGGACTTAAAACTTTCCTTTTTAGCAGAACCTATAACTTTAATTAATATTGCTGCTTTTTGGTCATGTTTTTATATAGTTATTATTGTATTTTTTTATTGATGCTTTTATCTGCTTTTACTTTGTAGCACTTTGAGATTTGATCCAAATGTAAAGTGCATTATAAATTAAATGTATTATTATTATTTATTACCATCTGAATATCCTGGCCTTCATTGGTCTTGGCATCTATTTTTGTGGATATGATGTTATTGTGAGGATAAATTCTGATGTTTTTTTTTTTTTTTTTTACCTCTGGCACCTGAGTGCACTTACTATGGGTCTTTTTCCCTGCGGTTATCAGATCTTGCTTCTATTTTCCATTGCAGTAACTTTGTACACCTACTATCGTCAGGTTCTTGTCAATGCTGGAGGAGGAAATCTATGGAGAGAATTCACCAATTTGGGAGGCAGATTTCACTATGCCAGCTTCAGACGGCACACATCTGGGACATCAGACGGGTGAGACGGGTGCATGGCTTCATTGTCATTCAGAAAAAATTATTTTAGTTGAACGAGACCGGAAAATTCTCATAAATTAAAACTTCTACTCGTTCAGTCTGTGGACTGAAGCCACTTCGGATCAGGAATCCAGCTATTTAAATATGGGGTTTTAAAATGTAGGGTTCTCCACCAGGTTATACCTATAAATTAAATAAAAATACAGAAAATAGATCATAGAAATTGTGTCTATATGAATTATTTAATCTCATTATTAGTATAGTGGTTACTATTGCCACCTATTACGTGAGAGATCAGGTTCCGGTTTCCAAACAGGGGCTATCCATTGGAAAATGTGAATAAATCAGTTGTTGTGTTGTGGTTTTGTTATTCAGTGTTTGTATCTTGTCTTTTTTTTCATTGCAGGGATCAGTCCCGCTGCTGTTACTGGCTCCCCTGCTCTGCCCAAAGGTCTGAGCAGCATCTCCTCACTGGGCAGCATGGACACCTCAGGTGCAGAGCCCATCACAGGTCTGTTGACTTTCTTTGATTCTCCTAAACTTAACATACATGGCCTCAGTATCTACTAGTGCAGATACAGTGGGTCCAAGGCTACGTTCACATTATCAAGCTGAAGTGACTCACCTATGGTTTCTTCTCTGGGTTGTGTGAACATCCAATCGGACATTTTCAAATCAGATTGGAATTCCTTTTTTTTATCGCCAGATACAGGTTGCTTGCATTTATGATTATGAACTATCATCCAGATCTGAATTGAACATAGCTGTTGGATCGTGATTATAGCCTATGACCATAGCTAGCCAGGGAGTCTTCAGTTCTGACGAACTGTTACCGACCTGTTAGTTATGGCTTAAATCTGCATTCCTTAATCCCGGTGCTCCTGAAGGTCAGTCCAGCGAGTTGTTAGCGACCTCCTCTAGTTGGTCTGATCTGAGTCATATCACTGTCTCGTCAGGAGAGAAGCGTAAAATTCCAGAGGCACTGACTCTGGAAGATGCCAAGCGGATCCGTGTGATGGGAGACATTCCTATGGAACTGGTCAATGAGGTCATGATGACCATCACTGACCCTGCTGCTATGCTAGGACCAGAAGTAAGTCAAGGCATCTCTCGTAATGGAAAAGGCGAATGGTTTATTGTATTCACAGTTTATGTTAATATTGCTAGACAAATCTCCTGACGCCAAATGCTGCCCGTGATGAGACGGCCAGGCTTGAGGAGAGGCGGGGAATCATAGAATTCCACGTCATTGGAAACTCACTGTCCCAGAAGTCCAATAAGAAGATCTTGATGTGGCTAGTAGGCCTGCAGAATGTCTTCTCACATCAGTTACCTCGCATGCCCAAAGAGTACATCACTCGACTGGTGTTTGATCCGTAAGTAGACGGTCACCCAAGATGTCATTGGATGTCTGTGCTTTTCTCATGTCTCCAATTTCCACAGGAAGCACAAGACGCTTGCCCTTATCAAAGATGGCCGAGTCATCGGTGGCATTTGTTTCAGGATGTTTCCCACTCAGGGCTTCACGGAGATCGTCTTCTGTGCTGTCACATCTAACGAGCAAGTGAAGGTAGACAACAAACATTTACTCTGTTGGGTGTTGCAGTCTTCCAAATGGACTCATCCCTCATCAACCTGTTTTATAGTTACTCCCTTCATCCCTTTTTACCTCCTCAATAATCTGGAGGTTTAATAAGAATAATAATTAATTTATCACTAGTCACATGAGTACAAGTCATACGCTGAACAACATTCTGATATTTATTCTCTGCATTTGACCCATTCCTGGGGAGCAGTGGGCAGCTCCTGTGAAGTGCCCAGAGAGCTGGGGTTTCAGCGTCTTGCTGAAGAACCCTAGTAGTTTAGCGTCATGGGTTGGGATTGTGCATCAAAATGGCTTTGATGGATTTTACCACAAGGGAGTTTACTAAGTTGATTGAAAAGTACAGAACATGCTGGAAGGGTTGGGCGGTTCCCGATAAAATTAGAATTGATTTTTTTTTTTAGCTTAGAATTGAGATTATGATTCCCCCCACAATTTTATTGTACTCCTGATAACCTGATAGGGGCTCAACAAAACAAAATGTATATATGATGGTGCAAAGTACAGCAACTATAAAAGTGCTATAGAGCCAGCACAGTTGTTCTACTGCTCATCAGTTGGTAGAAAGTTAAAAACATAAGTACAGTGAGCTGAAGAAAGAGTTTAATAGCGGTAAGACGCTCTGTTTCATAGTGTTTTCTGATTCAAAGCACCAATTTATGCTCCATCTGGCTCTTTTTTCCTCATGTGACGCTACGGGATGCTTTGTGGTGATGTTTAAGGTTATTGTATTTATTTAAGCTTCCTTTATTGTGACATACTATTGCTTGCGATTACTTTATTTGTCTTCTCTAAATCCCAGAAACCTCCAAACCCCAGAATGTGAACCTGCTTTTTGGTTGAAGCTCACCGAAATTTCACAATCTCACGGAGACTGGCTGGAGAGTTTTATTCAGGATTCACCCTGTCTTTTTAATTTATTTTACTTTTGTCTCACACACTCGCAAATATCCAGAGTATTGAGATCACAGACTTCTGATTCGAGAGGACAATTATATTACGATTGATCCCCCAGTCCTAGATATTAATTTGCAAAGTTAAAAGTTAATAAATCTAATGTGACCTCCACCCACTGAAATCACTTGATATTTAATGACATTGTCATTTTTTTGGTCTTTCTAACTGAAGGGTTATGGTACCCACCTGATGAACCACCTGAAGGAATATCACATCAAACACAGCATCCTCTATTTCCTCACTTACGCCGACGAGTATGCCATTGGTTACTTCAAGAAGCAGGTACTGCAGCCGTGACCAATATGTTAACGACCTTGGTCCTCTCCTTCCATTTTGCCCTGGCAATAATTTCTTTTTTTTCATAGGGATTTTCTAAAGACATCAAAGTGCCGAAGAGTCGATACCTGGGATACATCAAAGACTATGAGGGAGCGACCCTAATGGAGTGCGAGCTGAACCCAAGAATCCCCTACACCGAGCTCTCTCACATCATTAAAAGGCAGAAGGAGGTATGTGAGGTTACATGAGCTGTGCTGTCTTGCGTTGTGATTCTATGTGTGTTATTAATGCCATTTAATCTTAAATGGCCTAATAGATAATCAAGAAGCTGATTGAGAGGAAACAGAGCCAGATCAGAAAGGTTTACCCAGGTCTAACCTGCTTCAAAGAGGGCGTACGACAGATCCCAGTGGAGAGCATTCCAGGCATAAGTGAGTGTTTGGTTTGTGTACTTAGAAAAGTCTGATTTTAAATAACTTATCCCAAACAAATCTTTCTCTTCCAGGAGAGACAGGCTGGAAGCCCAGCATTAAGGATAAAGGGTAAGCTCCTTGCATGTAATTTATTTGCTAATGTAATCTCTGGAGCTCTGTGTTGTTGCGAGCTGCTACAGAGTCATCTTCAGATGACTGTTGTTTCCCTTGTAGCTGTCTCTGCTCCAGTGACTTTGCAATTCACAGGTTTGAGTCTACAGTTGTAACACCCAACTAAAAGCTTCAATGGGCATGTCAATAAGTACTTAAACCCCCAGTTTATTCTATCATGGGCATCTAAAGTATTATATGTACAGAACTAATATTAACTGAAAACATGAGGTAATTGCGATGAGATATTAATCCCGTGTGAATGCGCCATGCCTATAATTAGAAAATTGAAAATTCCCACGGAAATAACCTACCATATTTCATTCCAGACAGAGGTAGGGTATGTTCAGTCCTGTGTAAATTAACATCCCTGTGATTTGGGGGTGGAATTCATTTTTTTATTTCACCTCTCTGCTTTCTCTGTCTCTTTCCCAATGACATTATGGCGGCTGTGGTGGATATAATGTAATACTGGTTTGAAGTGTCAATAATCAGGGTATCCTGAAATTCACGCTAATCATCAGAGCTGGCTGCGTTCCTCATCGACACACGAGCTGAGCGATCCACCATTAAGGGTTTTCACAGAACAGGGGTTTGGTGTGACGTATTTTTTAACAGTGAAGCTTGGAGGTGGCATTATGATGTTGTGGGGATGCTTGAGGTTCATGGTGACTTACTATAACTGGGCGAGAATGAGTTCTGCTCTCTTCCTGAAAAATTATGAGGGAGAACGTCAGGTCATCCATCTGCGACTTTAAGCTCAAGTGCAGCTGGGTCAAAACCATGATCCCATCATAACTCAGAAGTGGACTTCTGAATGGCTCACAAGGAAAGAAATTAAAGTTTTGGAGTTCAAATCTGGACCTGAACCTGTAGGTATGGGAAGAGTTACTTAACTTTACTACTGCTGTAGTTCAGACAACTAGGTATGATGATCAGGGGTTGGATACTATTTCATATTGGTAATTCATACTTCACATCACCGCAGTATGAATCTGATTACTTTATTTCTTTGAGGTCTTGTTTTCCTTCTTTCAACAGTTCAAGTCTAGATAAAATGTTTACTCACTTATCACTCTGTTCCACATTTTGCAGGAAAGAGGTGAAAGATCCTGACGTGTTATACAACATGCTGAAGAACCTTTTGGCCCAGATAAAGGTAAAGCTCACCTGTTGTCCCAGGATAGGAACACACGCATACCACAGGAGAACAAAGACTTACCATGACTTTTTAATTTTACCAGACTCATCTTGATGCTTGGCCCTTCATGGAACCAGTGAAAAAATCAGAGGCTCCAGATTACTATGAGATCATCCGCTTCCCCATCGGTCAGCAATTTCATTTAATTCAGCCAGTTCCTGCTCAAGTCACCTACTCACCTCATTTTAATATTTATTATTGATAGCTGTTGTTTTATTTGTGATGTTCCTACAGACCTGAAGACCATGACAGAGAGACTGAAGAACAGATACTATGTGACCAAGAAGCTTTTCATTGCCGACCTGCAGCGAATCATCACCAACTGCCGCGAGTATAACCCACCCGACAGTGAGTACTGCAAGTGTGCCAACACCCTGGAGAAGTTCTTCTACTTCAAATTAAAAGACGGAGGCCTGATTGACAAATGAACTCAACCCCAGGATTATTCACCAATTTCTTAACCAAGAGTGACGTTCCCAGCTGCCACACAGAAGACGGAGCAGATCACAAGGACACCATCAATAACTGCTGTCAGATATGAGTTTATAAGGGAAGAGGTGAACTTGAAAGAACATAGCCTAGGGTTTCCTGGAAGAAGTAGAGTGGATTGAGCGGAACCAAGTTTCCAAATAGCATTACCTTTTCCCGATCAAGTTCTTTTCTGTCACTGTCTCCATTCCAGTACTAAATTTTGTTAATAACCGGCATATAAACGTGTCACTCGGTGTACCAAAGTTATATGTCGCACTTCCCACCATTTCTTATCATATGGCCAAACTGGTTTTGTGACATTTAATTTCTTAATTCTAGTTTGTTAATAATTTGTCACTTGTGCAGATGTACGTGCACTGTGGAGTGCTTCTCACAGTAAAACGGGCCTTGCATGGGACCTAATGCCACGTTGCCTTCCTTTGCTGTCAAACACTAAAAAACATCCCAGCCATTTTCATAATGTTCTCTGAGAGAAGAGGGCTTGCAAGAAGGAATTCCTGCACACTGACTAACTTGCAGAAAAATATTACAAGGTTTCAGTATCAGACCTTCATCAGGCAAATGCTGACGAATTCTGATGTAGAGGTCTGTTACCGAAACGTCATAACATTAATACTTATCCCTGTCGTACGCATCTGGAGATAAAGAATAGATGTGTGAAGTACAATGCCCTAGAGAATTATTGGCACCCTTTGAAAAAAATGTCTTTAATATCTTTACCCATGATCTTTCTCTCAAATTACTCACAAAAATATGACCTCTGACTCAAGTAACATTATTAAAAATAACATCACATCCTTAAAGTTCCAGTGTGTTAAATTTAGGGATTTGTCTAGGTGTACCTCTTTAAATAAATGTAATATAAGATTCGTAGCTTGTTTTTTTTGTATGTACTTTCAGCTGAAAGTAAAAAACAATTTTTAAATATTTGTTTATGTTTGTTTGTTTGTTTGTTTGACAAATGGATTATCATATTTATTATTTAGAGCAAGAAAAAGCAGTGAATCGACAAGCCTCACCATCAAAGCAAACATTAGCGACTCATGAAACGTTTAACTGTAAACAGAGGGGTCCGGCAGCCCAGAGAATTCAAGTTAGACCTGCGCCGCCACCCTTCTTCCCAGAAGCTGCACAAGGAAGGAGGCTGGCTGCAAGTTTTTATTTTTAGATTCACATGTTCGAGTTGGATCTCTGAAGTGGTGAGATTATTTGTCAGGGCTTTTCGGTAACAGACTTTCATGAGAATTTGTCAACATTCACCTGATGTCTCACGTTATCGGCTTACTCTTCTTTTATTTTAGCGTGCCAATAATTCTGGAGGTTTATTATTGTATTGACCAGAGAGGAGAGAGAAACAGTCCCAAACAGATAGAATTGTTAAAAGTGAGGTATGGTTTGCAGATTCATTCCAGTGATAACTGAATATCATTGGATATTGTTCTGACATTAGGTCAGAAGAAAGAGCAATTATGTATCATTTAGCTAAAGCAAAATTCATTGAAATACTCTAAACAAATTGTTACAAAAGCATTGCAGATAAACCAATAACAAATAGCTTTCTGCAGTCCTGACACACTGCTAGAGTTGAACTGGGCATCAAGTACGTTCATTAATTGTTTGCTTAACAATTTACCCATTAGTCCTGTCATGAAAACATGTTTCAAGATAATAGCCTTTTTTTGCACAGTCAGTGATGCACATCATTAATGTACCATCTTCTGCTGGCAGGTTTTTATTAGAAACCATTTGAGATTATGTCACCATCAGTATAGCGCTCATGGTGGTTTAAGGTAATACAGTAGTTATTAGCATCGCTTTGGTCAGTTGTAAAGTTCTATAATAGAGTCACTTTCATACACATAAGCTAAGTAGTCTGTAGCCACGGTCGTGGTGACAACAGGTTAAAAGGTTTGTTGACCTTAACATGGTGAAGGAAAAGCCGATCCACTGCTTGCATTTGGAAAGATAACTGTTTTATTTATTACACCCTACACAAGCTATAGTGGTTGTTTTGCATGGCTAACAGTTCAGTTAGAATTCATGAAAAAAATATAAATTTAACCACTGTTGCAGTTTTTTACAGTGCTACCAACATCTTAAGGTGCTGTTAAAAACATGTATTTGTTAGGTTGTTGAGTGGAGCGCTCCATTGACTTGTATTTGTTTGTTTATTTTGTACTTGAATCATGACTGGCTTTGAATTACACAGTGTTGCATTATTCAGGGTTGTAAATTTGCATAATTCTCCCTCCGTCTACCTATGCTCCATTTCAGATTTTTTTACAGGTCCGTTTGAGTGAACCTTCCACCTGTTGGAGGACGGCTACTGTCTCTAGTTTTAGTATAAATGACATGTATTGTAACACTGTTCATGACAATAAAGATTTTTATTATAAATGGTTCTTAAATGGGCAGACTTTTTATGAAGTTGGGAGGAAACAAATTCACTGTCATTGCCGGTTTGAGTTTGATTCACTCCAGTGGGACTCTTATAAGCGCTGAATCCAGATAAGGAGGATTTTAGACTCTTCAAGTTTAGAATCTGACATATCGCTTGTGACCCCATGCCTTTCCATGACCGTTCCTGCCCAATTGGCCATATAGTTTTTCCCTCCTTACATAAAAGCCAATCTTTCTATCCACATCTCAAAAACACTGGACAGAATTCAGTGAAATTTTCACTTTAATTTGATTATTTTTACATGTATAGGCACCTTTAAACTTTAGCTATTGTCACATTGTTTTGCTCACATTCACCATGTGGTCTGTACTCATCTCAATAACACGGCAGAATTCAGTAAAATTTTACCCATACAGGTTTCTAAATGTCTGTATCCCATAAATGCTTTCTTCAATTTCCTTAATTTTCTAATTTTATTTTTAGGAATATTTGAATGCATGTGGTTTTTGTCACTTTGCTCACAATCACCTGTGATAGGGATTGTGGTCGAATTTACACTAGCATGAAGTAGCGATGACATTCGCATCCTAAGACCCGGATTTTCATACCTAGTTTTCCCCCCAAAGGAGAAAAAAAACCGTGGGTTTTGTCCATGCTGTTCTCCATTGTCAAAGTTTAAGTAACTAGGTTTTTAGGTTCTCCATCCCCTAGATGCTACATTTGTTGGATTTGATAGGCATGTTGAAACGATATTGAATCCAGTCCATTGTGACTTCTTACGGTATATAAAGTGAGTAAAATGGCTCAACCCTGATCAACAGCAGTAGAATGCAACGAACACAAAAGTAATGTAAAATATCCTATGTAACAGTAAAACGTTGAGACTCCTAAACAGCATGCGTTTTTATTTTAATACTTCATATACATTTTGCTGTTGATACTTACATAATTTTAGTTATTTGAGATTTTGAACGCAGGGTTTGTTCTTGGAAAGGAGTATTTCTACAGTTTGCTAAAGTAAATGTGCCTGTGCTTCTGTGGTCAAATACTCTGTGTCTGTTGAAGTGCACATAAAGTAAATATCTTACTGGTATGACAGTTAGTTTCACTTTCCTGACACATCTAAAGGAAAACATAACCTAAAATATATATATATATTTTATTTTTTGGCTCTTATTCAAGTTTGTAGTTTTAGCCTCCCCTGTTGCTGAATAGGGACAAGCAGCTGTTGCTAATCCTAAACCCCCTTCAGTAGGGCCCTTTCTACTGGCAGAGAGAAACAGGTTTTACTTTTCTTTCTCTGCATCACACACCTAATGAAGTCTGGATTTTAAGCCTGTCTTAGCAAAATCTCAAGGAACTTTCCAGCCGGTGGTCTTTATTGTGCCGAGACCCAACAATGAGCATGCAGTTGTAGGACCCAAATTTAAAGGATTTAAAAAACACACTCCCCTTTTTATCTTTTTTTTTTATTATATACAGTGTTAACAGTGGCCAACAGTTTTTTAAAAACATTTACGTTTTAACTCGTAGTGTGCATCACTTTTCAGTCAGTGGGATTTCAATGGAACAATGTCATTGGTCAGATGAGACCAAAATAGAGCTTTTTGGCAACGATCATCTAAGATGGGTACGGCGTAGCAAGAAAGAAAGCCATAGACGATAGTCCTTCATACTCACAAGTGTGGTGGTTGATCTCTGATGCTGTGCGTTTCTTTTTTTCTTCCAAAGGCCCTGGACATCTTGTTAAAATAGGTGGCACTATCCACACTCCATTAAATACCAGAAAGCCTCTGCCAGGAAACTTAAAGTGGTCCGTGGTTGGGCCTATATATATATATATAAAACGTATACAAGAAATACATTTATATTTGTTGAGAACATTCTCCTAATTTACAATCTAAATAAAAGATTGATAATTTTGGATTATCTGGATAATGTTAAAAAGCTGAAAACTTCCTGACCTAGTGAAAAGTTAACTTTTTAGATGTCAAAACAACAATGCTATTAGTTGGCTACAATGGTTTTATAGATTAAACAACTCAACAACATTAAGTAGTCAGATTACTCATTCCTTAACATATAAAGCAGTAGCATAGGCCTAAACATTAATGCAGTTATCCAAAGTAATGATATGTAATTATATTGAACAATCAGTGCTTCAACTTTGATACTTTAAGTAAACTTTGCTGACACTATACTTTCATACTTTTACTTAGGAAAGTTTTTGCAGCCTTCCAAAACGTCCTTGACTTGCAGTGGATTATCTTCACAGTGTGGTCTCGGAACTTTTCCTTAAGTGAAGGATTTACCTCCTCCATCACAGACACAGACATCAACGACAGCTCCCGTCAGTGCTGTGGTGTCAGCTCTGGTCGCTGCATGAGTCCGTCGTTCCTCCACAGCCTCCCTCAGCACGGCCCCTTCCTCACTTTCTTTCAGTTTCGTTTCCGTGTCTGTCAGGTGGTATGACAACATTTAAAAGGCCCCATCGGGACAACTCACACATCACACACACGCACGTAGCTGTCTGGTGAGTTCATAACGCGAGGACTTTATTCCTTGAATACAAAGATGTCTCACACAAATTTTGTTTTCACTCAGATGCTCTGGTGTTGATGATTTCTGATGCACTGCTCTGGTGATCTTGTGTTTCTGAAGTGTTTTCCAACAGGATGGCAGACTTTGGACTGTACGGATACCAACAGGAGGTGGTGGAGAGGGCTCTTAATAGAGAAAACATCATTATGTGGCTTCCTACTGGAGGAGGTAAAACCCGTGCTGCTGTTTATGTGGCCAAGAGACACCTGGAGACCACACCGGAGGCTAAGGTGGTGGTCATGGTAGACATGGTAAACAGCTCACACCCCACAGGACACTTCAAAAATATATTCATTAGAACGTTAAATTGTCTTCTGCTTGGCCCCTTTAGCACAAGTGAGTGAAATAAAATGTGTTTTAGAAGTCTTATTTACTATAAAGTAGCACATGCAGACATTAACATTAATATTCTGTCATATTTAGCCCCAAAGAATCTCTAAATAGTGATGTCAAATTCCTGCCACCATTTTTTCCCATTTGTTTTATTTTAAAATGATATATTAATTAAATTTCAAACTATATTTGAATTTTTTTTTTTAAGTTTTATATGTTTAAACCAAAAACGTTAAATACACTATAAATAAACTAAATAAACTATATTAAACAATAAATTCAAATGTTGAATCTTAAATATTGACTATAAATTCAAATGTGTATCTGAATATTAAATCTAAATATTGAAAATACATGTTAAAGTATAGTCTAAATGTTACATTTAAATTTTAAGTCTAAATATCAAACCTGAACGTTAGATATGAAATAAATGTTGAATATATAATCTAAATGTGAGATCTAAATGTTGACTCTAAATGTAAATGTACAATAGGACTTATTGAAATAAATCTAAATGTTAAATACAAATGTTTGCTATAGACATAAATATAAACTGGATGGGTAAATGGCAGTCAATTCAATGTAACTATGTGTACAAATGTGTTCGGATTAACATCTCGGGACTATAGGATGCACATATTTGTGTAGTTATGCAGTAATTCACAGTGTATATTACAACTCCACATTGGTTTCTACTCCATATTTAGATGTCACGTAAAACTTTAGGTTTAGGTATAATATTGACATTTTCCAAAATGATTTATTTCCCAGAAAAGTCGGGATATTATGGCATTGACATCATCTACGCAGATCCTTCGTGTGTGAGACAAGGATGTGTTTTGAGTGCTCATCTTTTCTCTATATTTGTATCAGAGATACAAACACTCCTTCAGAATGCTGAACATCTATAAATCTTTGTTGGACCAGAATTTGCAGAGATTCTTCATAAATTCTGTTCTTCGTGGGGCCTTACACTCAATTTTGTTGAAGCTGAAATTATGGTCCAATGGCGGTAAACTTTGAAGATATGAAAATGGTTTATGGATGGTGTGCAGCTAAAATAGAGCGACATATTATAAATATCTTGCTGTGCCATTTCCACACTGTTGTCATGGACACGATGTACAGAGAAACTGACTTTAAAAGCCAATAAGGCTCTGCTCTGTATTAAAGGGTTGTTGTTTAGGTTTTCCTAGTATTCCATCATCTATATTATTTTAGCTGTACAACAGTAATGTTAAACCAATATTATTGTATAGTGCTGTGATTTGGAGTTTCCATGATAGACCCGTTATCAACCAATCTCATACACATTTTTGCAAATTCATTCTGAATGTTGGTAAACATGTGTCAAGTAAAGCAGCGTTGCCAAAGTGCGGTAGATGTAGCATCTCTGTTTATTATACTGTTCGGTGCAAATGGTACTGCTGCAACTTATTGCAAGTGTCACAGTGCAGGTACCCTAAGCAGTGTTACATCGTGATTTGTGATTTGGACTCTGCAGGAGGATCCACACTGATAACTCACATTAAATCTATTTTATATTCCAGTGGATTTGGAATTGTATGGTTTTGCCAAGAAGTTGTTAATATCACTCAGTTTACCCAAAATTCTAAACAATGACTTGTTGACGGTGATAAAGAGAATACTCTCAGTAAAATCTCACCGTTCTCTCATATGCAATATTATAGAGAAATTAAATCTCTGATAGATGTTGAATACTATGTATTACTATATAATGTCATGTACACAAGGAGGAGTAAAGAAGGATGCTGTGTCTTTTGAGATTGCACGAACTACTATTATTATGTAATACTAAATATGAAAATGCAAACATTGGTCATTGGTTTGAAAAGTTTATAGCATCTAAGAACAAGAAGATCAGCTTCACTTTCTCTTCTCCTGCTCTGCATACAATTCAATCAGAGCAAAAATATTTACCTGCCTATATCAATAACATATCGACCTTTAAAAAATACCAGTGATTCTTAAACAGTAAAGATCACTCTACTCTCCTTCATTGTGCAAAATATGTAAAAGAGGATATATATGTTATTAATCTTGCAGCAACTTTTGTGTTTTGTGCATATGTATGAACTCCCCATGTTGAATTATGTTACATGCTTTTATTTTTGTGGAGGTACGGATACGTCCTTCAAGTCTTTTCTTTTGTACGTGGGCCATGGCTTAAAAACTTCAATAAATTAATCTATATTGCATATTTTACTCACTAAAAAAACATTTTTTGGACATAGCGTCAAATCAAATTTTATGAGTTCAACTAGGGGAATGTTGGGGATATTCCCTTTCTGTCGGGGAGGGCAGTTATGGCCTTCAAAGTGGTGAAGACAAAGCTTATAAATAATATTGCCGTACAGGTGATTTATTGAACACAAATCATTGTTTGAAACTAAATAAAGCCAGATGTTTAAGCCAGCTATTAATTTGGGTTCAAAGTTTGGTGACCCATATTTCTGTACGCAGGTTCACCTTGTGGACCAACATTACACCAAAGAGTTCAAGCCTCATCTGGGAAGAAACTACGAGCTGGCGCCGGTCAGTGGAGACAGTGAAAAGAAGAACTTCTTTGGCGAAGTGGTTAAGGACTCAGACGTGGTCATCTGCACCGCGCAGATCTTCTATAATGCTCTGACTAACATGGAGGAAGCCAAACACGTTGAAATCTCAGGTCAGTAGAAGAGAGCCTAAAAAGAATTCATTCTTATAATTACATTTATTGGATTAATTACCTTTACATTGAAGAAACTAAAATGAAGGAATGTGTTTCTAAAAACACTGTCAATAGTGTACCCCTTTTGAATCGTTTTTTCAAACAAGTACCCTACAATCAGCAGAATGACTTGGAGTCAACTAACCGATTTAACTTGTTGGCTCTGTTTTACTTTTCGTTCGACAGTGTCTTGTGCTGTATTGCTGCCACCTTTCAACCATGGTTTTTGTTCATTTTGTCTCTCCTTCAATATCCAAACTTTCCACCGGTGGTGAGAGCGGTTGTGTTTGCTGTAAACAGTTTGAAGGAGTTAACAAATGCATTGAAAGAAGAAATATTCTGCCTAAAATGTTATTTATTGGACTTCTATTTATATTTTCTAATTTAATATATTATAGTATAATTATTTCAGGAACTGACATATATTTTTCAAAGTAACATTTAAAGGTGCAGTGAATACAATTTAGTGCCATCTAGTGATACAATCCCACATTACAGCTGTTCTCACCCCTCCCTATCTTAGAATGATGTACATGGTAAAACCGTTGGTCAAAGCTTACGAGCTTAGCTTAAGAGAATGAATGTTATTGTTTGTTAAACAGGGTACAGGGAATCAAAGCTCGCGGCTCTGATTCATGTCTCCCTCCTGAGCTGTTCTATGCTGAGCCAGAATTAGTTACAGAGGAACAATTTGAAGGAAATGTGCCCAGTGAAGAGGTTTCGCGTGGGGATCCTCCCACCCTGTGCAGCCGTTCCCCACCTGTTGAGTGAAAAACTGTCCGCCAGCAACATTTTTTTCTTCTTCTTTCTTGGTTTTTAGCGGCAAAGAGTTTCTTTATCGTCTTTCTGCCACTTGAATAAAAACCTCTAGAACCAGTGTGCAGATTGTCCTATCTAGGCTACTGTACAAACATGGCCGCCTCCTTGGAAAAGGACCCATATCCTCTGTAGAAATAATATATAACGTTAAAATAGTGATTCTTATTTTCAACTGATTGTACACTGTTACGCTGTTAAAATATATTGATACCCCTAGATTTTACACACTGCATCTTTCAAAAATAAAAACCACAAATAATCCATGGTTACCACATTTAAGAAACATCGTCTGTCAGGCCAACAAAAACAGATTTTACCATTGAGGCCTTCTTCACAGATATTACTCTACTGATAATTGATGAGTGTCACCATACCAACAAGAAGTCAGTGTACAACAAGGTGATGGAATTGTATCTGGAAAAGAAGTTGAAAAGTGGGGGACCGCTTCCACAGATCCTGGGTCTCACCGCATCACCGGGGTCAGGGGGTGCCAAGATCCTGGAGAAGGCAGTGGAGCATGTACTGCAGGTCAGGCTTCTACCATTTGTCTTTGGGTTTTAATTAATTTATGGCTAATGAGTTGATTTGAAATCAGCTTTTGTGTTTTCATCACCATCTTTTTCCTCTGCCTCAGATTTGTGCCAACATGGATTCAGCCATAGTTTCAGCTAAAACCTATGCGGCCGAGCTGAAGAAAAAAGTACCCAGACCCATCAAGACGTTTGATATTGTGGAGAAAAGGCATGATGTGAGTATGCTTCTTTTTTTTTTCTTTTTAAATCTTCGACGCTTAATCGGTATTACCCCACATCCAAACTTCCATGTCTCGGAAATAATGAGAGAAATTGTTTGAGAGCACTTCCATTCCACTTTCCACTTCCACTTTGATTTATTCAATTTAAATTATAAAAATTAAGCCAAAAAATGTTTTTTTAAATTAAGTTTAAATGCATTTCATTAAGTCAATAATTGTTAATATTAATAAATAATTGTAGATAATTATTAATTATGAAATCATTATCATTTGATAACAATAATTAAACTATTTTGTATTAATATTAAATACAAAAAAAATATATTTTTCAAATGTATTTAGTTATTCTTTCTAATTAAACATTGAATTTTAAACATTCAAATGAAGCCATAAAAAACATGCCATGTCTTCCTAGGATCCATTTGGGGATCATGTGAAGTCAATGATGCATTTCATTCACGAGTACATGGACATCCCTCCGGACTTCAGCCTCAAAGAGTGCGGCACACAAGAATACGAGGCAGATGTGGTGATTCTGGAAAAGCGAGGTGAGAATGCTGTCCCTTTTGATCCTGTAACTTTCTAAGGATTGTGTGGCCCAGGTGAGCTTTTGGTTTTGTTCTTGCTTGTTCATGACTACTGTATGTTTGGGTCAGGAGTAAAAGACAAGAACAGACTGCTTGCACAATGTGCACTCCATCTCAGACAGTACAACGATGCCCTGCTCATCCATGACACCCTGCGAATGATCGATGCTTATCACTCACTAGAGGGCTTCTATATGACCAAGATCAACACAGCCATTGATGGAACGGACCACTTCCTTCTAGGAGTTTTTCAAGGTAGAAATATTAGATTTTTAAGAATATGTGTGTTAAGCTCTTGGAGCAATTAATCCACCAGTACCGTGCCTTCAACTGTCATAAGATGCAGAAGCTGGGCTTCCTATTTGTTTTAACAGATGATGTCACCCCATATACTAGCTTTCTTACACTGGTTCACTGTTCCTTTGAGAACTGATTATTAGGTTTTCCGTATCACTTTCAAAGCATAACTGGGTCTGGTTCCCCGCTATATAACATAACACTATAACAAAAAAAACATTTTTTATATCCCTTATGCTAAATGGATTTTTTTAAATTAATGCAGTGTGGGATATATGCTCAGCAAAAACACTGATTTAGATGCGTTTTCAAATTTTGTTCAGTATTACAATTTTTGAATCCCTTTCGTTACCTCAGAACAGAAAAATCTCAAACTCAAGGCAATTATCTAATTTTTATAATAACTGTCCGGCTGCTAAACGGCACAAACAGCACAGATACTACAAATCCCAGAATGCACTGCGATACCTGTCACGTCATCTAAAGGTGCACGCGCTAGAGCCATGTTTCTCAAGATATCAGCGTCTATCCAGTCGCTCCGATAAATTTAAGGCTAATCCTTAGATGAGACGCTACAGACCCCTAGATGAGAAGCTAAATAATAAATGTATAAGCAAGTACCACGCGCAGTAGAAAGCTTAAAACGCTTAACTGACAAGTGCGTTCACACCCTCCAGCCTGAACATATGTCAGTGCTATTTTGGTTAAAAAAAAGGAAAACATTAAGTTGCCTACATTTTGTGAAATGGCTAAGCGACTTAAGTAATGGCTATTCATGCACCTTACTGTTGTCCGAGGTGCAGCTGCTCTTGAATGGTGAAACCGTTATTAGCAGCAACAGTCTTCTTTTACTTTTTTATTGTGGAAGAAGAAAGAAAAGGCTAAACCAGCCCAGTCATTTACCAAGAGTAATTTAAAGTTCCTTTCTTTGATATTGTTAAGTAAAACAGAGAAATTTTACATGTGACTTAAAAAATATAGTTTTCTGGCTGTTGTTGATGTCTGTGAATGAAATGTTTTCATTGAAAATTATTCTGTGAAACACTGCAGATAGAGAAGGAGACATAAAAATGAATATAAATATACGTACATATAATAAGAATAAAGTCTCACTTAACCCACTCGATGTCCTCATATTCTGTATATAACCCGTGTCCTCTGGGTCAAAATGACCCGCCTTCACTAAACCCCAAAATAAAGCAGCTTAATTGAATTATAAACACCAAATCTATTTTGGTTCACTCTTTGGTTCACTCTTCACTTGGCAGAAAGACTGCATTTATTTAGGAGACGCCACTCGTTTCTATGACACTGTTTCATTTTAAAACACGAGAAAACAATCTTCTGTCTCTCATTACTTACTTTTTCCCCCTAATAATCTTCGTAAGTTTGACGCCACCGCCTTAGACGACAAGAAATACACCCCCCGGGAAACTATCATATATAAAATGTCATATATTAACATTATTTGATTTAAATTTATCGATAAGACATTTTTAGGATGTTATTTGAGCATTTTGGATGGCACGTTTTTTTTCCAATGAAAAATGGTACCTTCACATGAAAAATTTTAATACAATGATTTTGAAGGTTAACACCAGAATGAAAGCCTGACAATACTTAATAAATAATAGAAAAATGAAATTTGAATTGCTTAAAAGTTTTTTTATTTTTTTTACGTAACATGCTATGAAGAGCAATTTTATTTACACCGTGAATTATTGACAAATTGTTGGCTCTGAGGTTGAATTGGAGAAATTTAGCAGAAAATACAACAAAAGTATTAAAAAATCAACTGTTAAAAGATAAAATAATCCTAATGAGGCACATGAGTTTAATGGGGTTGTGACACATGTGCCATCTTGATTTCTAATGGGTTAAATTTAAATTCTCACATTCTCTCCTGGTTTTCCTGTCTTAACATTGTCTGCCAAAGCCCTTTTTAAAGGTTTTTAAGGTGGTGTATAAAAGAAATTATTATTAATCAATATTATGTCATTTCTACAGAGAATCAGGAACAGCTGAGGAAACTGGCCGGGGATTCTCGTTATGAGAACCCAAAGATGTCCAAGCTTGAGAGTATTCTGCCAAAACAGTTTGGCCCAAATGTGCTGTCAAGGGGGATTCTCTTCTGCAAAACCCGTAAAAGCACCCAATGCCTATATGACTGGGTTTGCACCAATAAAGTTTTAAAGGAAGCTGGCATCAACGCAGCCACCCTCACTGGGGCTGGGAACGGCATCAGCTACATGACTCAGGTTTATTGATTTAACGTCCTAACTTACGAGTTCTACAAGCTTAGTGACAACTGATCCAAAGATACGTTTCTCTTTCATGTATCACAGTTCTTACATTCATACTTACCCGCAGCACGAACAAAAGGACACCATCCGCAAATTCCGTGAAGGTTTACTCAACCTCCTGATCTCAACCAGTGTGGCCGAAGAAGGCCTTGACATCCCTGAATGCAACTTGGTGGTCCGCTACGGTCTGCTTACAAACGAGATTGCCCAGCAACAAGCTAGCGGACGAGCTCGGGCGGTAGACAGCCAGTATTCCGTTGTTGCGGATAAAGGAGGACGTGAGGAGTGCCGGGAGCGCACCAATGAATATCTGGAGGAGCTGACTGGCAAAGCCATCGCGAAAGTCCAAAATATGAGTCCCCAAGAGTTTCGCAAAAAGGTGATATCCCATCCATAATCATCGTCCAGTACGTTCACTGCTGAGTCTTTCTGCCATAACTGTCAACTTTTTTGTTTTTCCCAGATATTATTGCTACAAAAGGTGTCACTGCATTTAAGGACAGCTGCAGAAAATCAAAAGACAGAGAAAAAGGGTCGTTACATGGCTGCTTGTGTTCAGCTCCTGTGTCGAAACTGTTTCAAGCTTGTGGCCTCTGGCAACGACATCAAAGTTACTGACAACAAGCAGTATGTCAACATCAGTCCCGACTTTAAGTGAGTTGAAATCTTTGTGATGTAACCAGTTTTTGTTGTGAAGTGAATGTAACGATAGAGCAGTGCAGGAGTATTGTGTTACAGGCCCTATATCCCAAACTATTCTTCATCAGCAGTATCAGCAGAAGTTAAATGATTAAAATATGTGTAAAGAATCAACAGTAAAATTACTCATACGGTATGACTTGTTTCACAATCATAGCACGTGAACGTGAAGTCAGAATAATATTGATTAGAAGAAGAGGAAGAAATCTTTTATTGATCACATACAGCCATACGCAGTACAAAATAGTGAAATCTGGTTACCAGGGCATCTGTCGGGGGGCGGGACATATCAGGCAGAAAGTGAACATTATGTCATGAAGTTGGTGTTTTGGAATTAAGAATAAAATGGACAAGGACAATGGATGTGGAATTTGGGGGCCGCTTTAGCTCAGTAGGTAGAGCGGTCATCCCACTATCAGAGGATTGGGAGTTTAATCCGAGCCATCGACGGAACTCCCTGTGGGTGCTTGAGTAAAAGCTGACACCCGACCGAAAGTCTAAGGACAGAAGATTTTGAATCATGTATAGATTGTAAAGCCCATCAAGCCAAATTGTGATTTTTGATATTGGGCCATACAAATAAAATTGACTTGACTTGACCCCAGCTCCTCCAGTGCTTCATAGGAGCCGCTGCTGCTCCTTTGGTCAAATGCAGAGAATCCATTTCACGATATGTGTATGTGTATGTGTATACGTATAGATAGATAGATAGATAGATGGACACAGACGTACTATGGAATAAGAAATATTGTATATATATAAGTATATGCAGTATACAGTACATATGTATTTATTTCTATAGATACATAAACATCTATGTTCATACATATATTAATACACACATATACACATACATACACCATGCACTAGAAATACACATACTCGTTTATGAATGATAAAAATTTATATAGAAATATTCATAGAAAATACCAAAATACTGCTCTCAAGCGGTGGGCTTGAGAGTTTACTTTTATTATTGATAACCTATAATATAAAAAATCAGAATGTATCTGTTAATGTATATTTTGAGCTAAAGATGAGGGGTAGGAGTTGCCTATGTCCATTTCACCAGGTGAAAGTGATTCATCCTTTTATTTTCTTTATGCAACTTTTTCAGACTGGATTTGAGTCATCTTGATACTCAGTGCTAAAATGTATATGTATGTGATATATGCCAATGTAACATGAATGCCAAACGTCAGTCCAAATTTCCTCAGCCATCGCCAATAGCGTGGTAAAACTAAACATAACTCTTCACCCACTCCACCATGTCTGCAATCATTTCTTCACTTCTTTTCCGCACTCCCCGTTCCTCAGATTTGACCCAAAGTACTTAAACTCCTGCACCATCTTCACCTCTACTCCATGCATCCTCGTCGTACCACCTGCCTCCTTTTCATTTACATACATGTATTCTGTCCTGCTTGATCTCATCCATCAGCCTGTACAACACCATAGCAAACAAGAAGGGGCTCAGAACCAACCCATGGTGCACCCCCACCTCCAATTTCAATCCATCAGTCACTCCAACCGTACACCTCACTGCAGTCTTACTACTCTCATACATATCCTGTAGCACTTCAAAGAAATTTCTCAATCACTCTCGGCTTCCACATGCAACGCCATAGTTCTTCCCTCGGCACTCAGTCGTACTCTTTCTCTAAATCCACAAAGACACAATGCAACTCCTTCTTATCAGATTCTCTTTATTTCTCCATCAGCAGTCTAGAAGCAAACGTCACATCTACAGTCCTCTTTATTGACAGAAAACCATTCTGAAGGAAACAAAATTTCTGACAGTATAAAGTATACTGAGCCTATATATAAGTATAAGAGCCTAGTATAAGAGCCTTATACTATATACCTTTCTGAGAGGCATCAAAACCAGCAGTCCCTGCTCTGGAAGCCTCAACCCTCAGCAGCTGGAACAGGAGCATTTAAGCTCTTCTCTCAGGCAAGGTTCCACTCAGGAGCAATATAGTGAAAGCCCGGGAGAGCAAAATGGGACAAACAGCTTGGCTAACACATACAGCCATAACACAACTAAAGAGTACTTCACAACTGTACTGGAGTACTTTAGTAAATGTTACTTTTCACTAGTTGGTAAAAAAAAAAAGTTCATGCATGAGTCTTTACAAAGTATCTCCGCTAATATTTTTTGTAAACTTATTTTTTCCCTCAGGAGACACTACAAAGCAGGCAGCCAAGTGAATTTTGACAAGTCCTTTGATGACTGGGAGCCTGGATGCAGAATCAAATGCAACAACGGCAGCTGCAACAAGGTACAGTGGAAACTGTGCCAAATATTAACTCAAAACTAAGACAGTCCTGTTCAAGGAAACTACAGTTCTTATGTTGCAGCAAAGAGTACTTCACAACTGTACTGGAGTGCGTTTTATTTATGTACAGGAATGGGGATATGAGGTGAAGTACAAGAAGACTGCCGTGCTGCCAAATCTAGCCATCAAGTACTTTGCTCTGGACACGCCTGATGGCAGGATGACAGTGGACAGGTGGAAGGATGTTCCTTTCACCGTTGAGGACTTCAGCTTTAAAGAATACTGCCAAGACAACTTCCCTGATCTCAGTGATTGAGATGCTAGCCAGAGCATTATCCCACATCGTCACTTTTTTATCTGTTTCTTTACCCATTCCACGTGTCAAGTAAGAAACATTTGTGGTAGTGTTTGAGGTTTTTTAACATGCTTTTAAAAAAATGCCTTTCCTTTCGCACCTGCTTGCATTCATTTGTGATGCGGGGCCAGTGAAGCTGCAATGTGAAAACACCCGTTACGCATCGATCATGGTTGAATCTAGCATGACAGCTTTGTTAATGCCTGAAGTCCAAATTGCTTTTGTATGTTTTTGTGAGCATTTTCTCAGCACTGTCTTAAGACATGTACCACAGCAAAGAACGAAATGAAATCTGACACATCTGAACCTAAACCATCATGTTATTACAACGGTGATTCTTCACGACCTCTTTTAAGATGCTTTTAATTCTTCTCAGAAGTATTAAGTGTCTCTATTATGCCTATTGGATGTATGTCCTGTTTAACTTTGAGAGATTATTCAAATGTTTTGCACGATGTTAATTTTAAATGTTTTTTATCATTAACATTTTAATAATGACTTTTATTTCATCAGTTCATTTCTGTATACTTTTTAAAATAACTATTGATGACCATCGTAGTGAAATCTCAGATGAAACTTCCAACAGAGCCTTTGGCAATTTATCTTATTAACCGCTTTATGTGAGTGTTGGCTAAGTCAATTGAAAGGGCTTTATTTGCATGTTTATATTTCCAAAGCAAGCTAATAAAAACATGAAGAAATACAATTAAAACAATGACAAACATATTCAATTGCTGTACCTGTACTTTGCAACAATCCTAAGTAGGTGTGTTTAAGGGATTCTGTACATTTATTTATGTATATTATAAACATACGTGTATATATACTACTCAAAAGAAATTAAGGGGAACCCAGAATCACTCCTGACAATTTCTGTGTTGGGCGACATGTTGTGCTATCTGTGCAACTTTAATTCATGCCCTCATTTTCTCCAGGTGAGATTACTGCAACTTCATCAATCAAATGCAACAACGGCAGCTGCAACAATTAGCATGACAGCTTTGTTAATGAATTTTGATGCATTTAAAAAAAAAAGTTGTTTGCATTTCCTGTGTTGTCTTTAGACATTCACTAAAGCAAAGGACAAAATAAAGTCGGATGGAACATGACCCTCGGCCATCATGTCATCACAAAGGTTATTCTTTATGAACTCTTTTCATTTTTATTATAAATATATCTCGGGAATGGGTTAAATGCAGGGAACCAATTTCACTACGTTGTTCAACTTGTATGAATGTGACAATTAAGACTTCTAAAAAAGTGTCTGTCTTGCCAATAAATATATGTAGTTACTGATCCACTTGTGAAAATCAGATTTACGGTATGACACTTTTAATGTTATTTTTAACATGTAAATAGACATGTTTACTTCATTTTATTATTTTATTATTTTTAAAAGTAATTATTAATGACCATTGGAATGAAATCTGAGACCAAATGCTAAACGGAGCTTCTGTTACTATGTTGCCTTTATCAACCACTAGATGTCTGTGTTGGTTAAGTTAATTCAAAAGGCTTTATTTGCAAGTAAATATGTACACTGCTCAAAACAATTAAGGGAACACCTAATTCAAAGTCCAGATCTCGATGTAAGAAATATTCAAATTGAAAATCTATATTATTGATATGCATTGCTTAATTCATTTAGAACAAAATTATGCAAGAACAATCAATGGGAATCAAAATCATTAAATCATTAAGGGCTGGATTCTAAATTACACCAAAAATATGATCCATTGATTTGAATTTGAACCGAAATCACAGACTGATCCAACTCAAGTGAAATTCATCACAACAACTCATATAGTGACCCAGGAGTGTGTTTGAGCCCCAGATGCCAAAGGGACCTCCTGTGGTGTCAGTGGTGGTGGTTTCTGATGCAGCGATATATAACGTCTCAAAGGTTCTCAGGTGGATTCAGGTTCGGGGAACATGAGGATCAAAATGCATCGATACCTTCATCATCCGGAAAAACATGAGGCCAGGCATTGTCCTGGACAAGGAGGTACCCAGGGTCCACTGGACCAGTGTAAGGTCTGATAGTATGACTGGGTTTCATCCTGGTACCTAACAGCAGTCAGGGTATCGTGGGCTAGTCCATTGAGGTCTGTGAGAAAATCCAAGGATCTGTATCTCCAGACCATCACTGACCCA
This sequence comes from Lophius piscatorius, assembly GCA_009660295.1. NCBI lineage: Eukaryota > Metazoa > Chordata > Actinopteri > Lophiiformes > Lophiidae > Lophius > Lophius piscatorius. The sequence goes on along the minus strand of VRLP01001782.1, from coordinate 88,274 downwards.
CCACCAAATGGTTCCTGCTGGATGATGATGCAGCAGCATCACGTTCGCCACAGCGTCTCCAGACTCTGTCACGCCTGCCACATGACCTCAGTTTGAACCTGCTCTCATTTGTAAAGAGAACGGGGCACCAGTGTAGAACCTGCCAATTCTGCTGTTGTCTGGTGAAAACCAATTGAGCCCCACGGTGCTGGACTGTGAGCAAAGGTCCCAGTAGAGGACGTTAGGCCCTCAAGCCACACTCATGCAGTCTGTTGTTGACAGTTTTGTCAGAAACATTACTCCAGTAGCACACTGGTGGTCATTTTGTAGAGATTTGGTAGTCCTTCTCCTGTTCCTCCTCACAGTGAAGAGCAGATTCCAGTCTGGCTGTTGAGATGCTGTCCTTCTACGGACTTGTCCAGCTCTCTTCCTGTAAAGGCCCGTCTCCTGGCATTTCTTCCATGCTCTTGAGACCGTGCTGGGATACACAGCAAATCGTCTTGATACTTCATGCAGGGTTAAGCCGTCCTTGAGGAGCTGGACCACCTGGGCTGCAGGTACTGCCTCATCTCACAAGTAGTGACAGAAACACCACCAGAACACAAAACTAGAGGAGAGTCAGTCAGGAAAGATGAGTAGAGACAATTGGATTGTGGCCACCACTTTCAGAACCATTCCCTTTTTGGGAATTTTCATGCGCTTGCCTCTACATTTCACCTACTGTCACTTTCATTTGCACCAAAACAGGGGAAACTGATTGACAATCACTTGTGCTTCTTAAATGGACAAATTTATATCCCTGAAGTTTAACTGGCCTTTTAATAATGTCACCATTTCTCAGAATCTTTGCAGCTTGATTTTAGGAATCCTCCTAAGACCGATTTAGACAGGAATCCGTCCAAGCCTCATTGTGCTACTGTGCTCAAATTAAGCACATATTAAGCAATAATGAGCACCAAAAATGAGCACAGATGCCGACCCAGATTATGAAACTAAAGCAACTGCTGGGAAAACCGTTGAACCCAACGTGGCCGCTGTATATATACACATCCTCATGTATCTCTGGGCAAGACATTAGGACAACCTCACTGGGTTACATGTGCCACACTCCTTTCAAACCTGGCAGAGAGCTGGAGTCAGCAGTGCTGCCATGGACATAAGACTAAAAACAGACAGTTCTGGTGCCATGCCTGCTCACATTCAGACGGAGAGTAGCACAGCATGATCTATTCTGATGGGCTCTATTTATCAATATATCAACATTGATTCATTCCTTTTGTCCGACGACTCCTGCATCTTAATTGTAATTAGCTCTCCTCTGACATCAAAGCTGCTTTCGGAGAAAGGATAAAATGGATTTATTTTGCGTGTCTCGCATTTACAGTTATTCAAATTCATTTTCATTTCATTCAACATTTTTTTGTTTATCGGCAGAAGGTAGCACAGGCATCAGCCGTTGCGAATGCTTTCAAAACTGTAGTTATTAGCTCCTTGAATCAGGCATCACATGAATGTCCAACTTTATTAGTAAAGTTTATTATTGCATGATTTGTGTAAATGATGGCAACCGTATTCACATGCAAGATACCTTTCTGAGATTGGATTCACCTCCCCAAATGTTAATGATTTAATGAAAACACATAGTGTGAGAGAGATGTAAGCAATAATCAGCGATTAAAGGGTCAAACAAGTGAGTTGGGGAGGGAGCAGCAGTGATTTTGACCTTGAATTTGGTGTGCTGTAAGCAGGAAAAATGGCTGAGTATAAGGAATTGAACGACTTTGGGTAGATTGTTATTACTAGATGACTGGGTCAGTGAATCTCCAGAGGTGCCGGTCTTGTTGGGTGTTCCTGGTCTTCAGTAGTCAGAACTTAGCATGGAACCTGAGCTGGGGTTAAAAGCAACCTTAATTGAGTTTTTCGAGTAAAACCTCAACACATTAATTTAATCTGTCATCTTTTATTTTGCTTGCAAATAGTAAACTACCTGACTTGTTTAATCTCCATGTGAGATCTAAGTATTATTTACAAATCATTTGACCTTTAAAAAAACTCCTGTACAAAACTACTGGACCAGCTCTCCGTTCAAAGGGTCCTATTCTTATTGTTCAAAGGGGCTTGCCCTGGCAGAAAAATCCTAAGAACTATTTAAACTGGTGAGGAGGGACCCATGCGTCTCACTAACTCCATCCAGATGTCTTCCCCTTGTAATGCAATTGACTGGTATCCCCTTTGGCCAAAACAGCCATCAATCGCATCCCTTAATGGTAGCTCTCGTCTAATTGAGCTGTGCACTTGGTACAGTACTAGGTTTATAATTCAGAAGCTGGGAAAAGAATAGGCCCAAAGAGCCACATTTAGCAGACAAGGATAACCCTTAAGAGCCATTAAAAACAGTTATGCCACATAAAACTATCATCAGAGAGTAAAATGGGGAAAACATTTTTTTTTTTACTTTAGAAACATTTAAGAAATTGATTGCAGGTAGTACTGTAATTTGGTATAGAAATGCAACAGTAAAATTCAATCACAAACTCATAATCCTGGTTAAAAAGGATTGAAAGTGTTACAACAAGGTTACAAAATTAATAATTACAGATAAAAACAAAAAACTTAATGATGCTTCATAATTATGAAAATCATTTTTTGGTGTTTGTGTGTGCCCCCCGGCACATACAAACACCGACATACTCTGACCTTACACTATAGCTTTTGTAGGGCAGGTATACTGTCTGCCAGTGTCATTGACACACATTTCTCTCTTGCTGACACACGACGCTCAAACAGGACACAGACAATGACAGACCAAAATATTTCTAACAGCACTATGAGCCAGTCATCAGGACGGGCGTTTCCACTGGGAACAGTTGACTTGTAAGTCAGTGGCGGGTCTCGTTTCTGAGTTTCTTTTCGTGGCGGAAGGACTTCAATGTGTCTGCCCTCATGCCAACAGCAGCAGATCGGGTTACTGTCAGGGGCAAGATAGGTGGGGACATTTGAGTGGTCTTACTGTATGCTGTTATATTTACCACCTGTGTCCCATTAGTAGTTGAAACTGCATGGGCGTACAGCTCTGTAAGTCCGGAGTCATGTGATTTGGAGGGAATGCATGCATCTTTGACATTTGTCCTGTAATACCAGCTGACATTTGTCAGGGCTGTCTTGGAAACATTCCCTTATAAATTTCCATTTCACCCTAAGCTCCGTTTTAAGATGCACGTTTGTGTTTATATTGGGCGGCGTGAAACTGACAGTAGCATATGTAAAAAAAAAAAGTGTCATTGTTGTCTCCGGCCTTCTTTAGTTGAGGGTGTTGCTCCGAAGTGGGCTCAGTCATGCTGTATGAAGGAACACATTAAAGAGCCTCTTGTGTTTGCTGTCTGGGCTTTTGTTTGCTCCTCATTGTCTTTACCCATATTCTGCTTACCTTCTGATCCAAAGACTTCTGGATTATTACAGACTAGAAACTCAAGAATAAACTTTTATAGTCATAATGTTTACTCTTTATGATCACATCTTTTATGCAGAAAATACATACATTACAACATCGTTATATTATTTCTTTTCATTTTACCCATCCCTGAGGTGCCAGTGGAAAGCCCCCGTGAACTGGGGAGCAGATTGGGGTTCAATGTCTTGCTCAAGGACCCTACAACATGTAAACAACGAGGGCTGGGATTGAATTGCCGACAGATTTGTTACTTTAGACGATATTGACAAATATGTTGTGTGAGTGACAGTGGTTATATTGCAGTCTGCCAGTGTGATGAGGATGTCACTGAACTCACCACAGGCTGAAGGTGTGAGATTGTTAAAGAGGGATCCTGATTTAGATGGGGGCTAAGGCTTATATGTAGTGGAGTATTTCTGTACCTCCTGGGCCTCCATGGTTTCCATGCTCGGCTGATGATGATGATGCTGCGACGTCTCACAGACTCTTCATGCGAGAGGTTCTTCTGAAGTGGCCTACATCCATGAAGTGTGTGGGGCCATGTGTCGGTACTGCATTCCATTCTGCGAGCCTCGTCGACACTGTATATTTGTGGGCTTTAGAATTCTGGTCAGCCAACATTTTAAGTCACTGTCTCTGAGAAATCGTACAACATTTCAATTTTGCAGATATCCTTAACAGTCACTTGTCAAATCTCCATGACAATGCAGACGGCATTTATGGGTAACTGCTGGGAGGAAGTTTCCTGAGTCTTATTTTTGTAGTTTTTCTAATAGTGTTTGTAGTTGTTTCTTGTTTTTCTTTTTTTTGTGTTATTTGTGATATATAACTTTTATTTTCAAATTTTTAATTAAATATGAACTTAATTAGTATTACTTTTGATGTTTTTGATTATTTTCCTTCTTTATAGACTCATCCACTGACTTCCATGTTATGGAGTATTAGACAGTGTTGTTCAGCTCGACCATGATTGATCCAGCCTGAAGATGTTTGTTAATCATCACAAGACAGGCCAAAAGTCCACATGTTCTTTACTCAAACAGAATTAAAATTACGTGTTAAAAGTCTCCAGAATGAGTAAAAAATGATCTACATCTTAACTCAAGGAAAAGTGAATGAGGACTGGTACTGAAATGTACACAAAGTATAAAAGTAAACAGTATTCCTTTAAAGGACATTTCTATTGCATGCTTTTGTGCAAACCTAACTGAACCACTTCATGTTATACTAATATCAATTGAATTTAAGAGGATTAGAAACTTTAGTTAAATTTGTAAGAATATTTTGTAGAGAACAACGAAGTGGATAGAATAGCACTGACGTCATGCCATTTCTTTGTGATCCAGATTTCTTGTCTTTTTCATCTCCTTGCTTGTTTTACGTCTGTCATCTTGTTCCCAAAATGATCACTTGTTATGGCTGTGGATAAGTGCTAAATGCAGAAAATAGAAAAGCATATTTAATTGTTTGGCTGAGGTATGTTTGTATGTGTGAGACAGTTTGTATTCTCAAGGCAAAACCAACGGCAATTTTCAAGGCAGAAACGATTGCACTCACAAGAGAAAGTCAAAAGCATTTGACTAAAACTAGATGATCCCTGAGGTCATTGCTGACGGTATTGATGATACCATGACAATCTCACAAGGCTTAGACTTGCAAGGTCCATTCTTTCCAACAGCAGCTTTAAAAAAAAAGAATAAAAAAAAATGTTATAAAAAAAATAAAAAAATGAAATGAAAAATAAGGAGAACTATGAATACCTTACAGGGTGTAGAAAAGTGGCATGTTGAATTAGAGAAGAAGAACAGCAGTGTATGTCCTGGAGGAGGGGCACTGGTGCATGGAAGTAGGTTGTTCATCATCTATAACCTTGCCAGGACGCTGGACAGATTTCCAGGAATGTGATGCAAACAGAGAATCAACTCAACAGTCTGCTCAGACCGGTTGATAAATGCTGTGACAATCCCTAAGCAGCCCAGTCAAATATAGAAAAACACCTTGTTTCTGCGTACCGGTTGGAGCAAAAGATAAGGAGGGGGGTCATAAAGCATAAAACATACCCACAGATTTATGAGGCGCTGGCTCGGTGAGGTATTGATCCATTTCTCTTATATGAGCTCCATACAGGATAGCAGAGGCTACTGCAAAACTGAAAGTGGTTTACTTATGCTTTGTGTTCACTTCAAAACCCAATATCATTCGAATTATAGTTTGAAATGGCAGCAACCGATAAGTGAGGTCACAACAGCCATATCGTGCAAGGTAAGAATAGGCAGGTTTATTGGTTAAAGCACAAGGCCATTCTTTAAAAAATATTTGTTTTAAATGGCGCTAAAGCATCATAAAACTCATAAAACAACAAAAAAACATTTCTATATTATAACAATTTAAAAAAAAATGTAAGTATATAAGAGAAAACCAAAGTAAAAGATACAGTGCAGTGTAATGCACTGCCCACAGCGTAATTAATTGACTGGATTAAAGAAAGTTTCAAACAATAAGATCAGCAGGACACCTGCAGAGGTACATCTACAGAGAGTAGAACTGCAAAAAGTAAAACATTTTATTAGATCATAGTTTCATTAAGAACAATGTCTGTATAGGCTAATCCTGAATAACGTTTTTATCAAAACAGATTTTTTGTTGCTGTTTTTAAAGCAGCATTTTCAGTCAATGCAATAAAAATTCTATAAATGTTTTATTATACCTGGGTGGGAAGAAAATATATTAAATATTGCTGTGGTTGACTGTAAAATTATTGTTTTTAAAGTTTCATTTAAATGTTTTCAAACACAGTGAGAACACATAGCGGCTGTCCAATCAACGCTTAGCAAGGTATAAAATTATATTATTTATTTTTATTTGTTTTAACAGTCAAGATATTAGAGCAATTTCTAGAGCCCTTAGGAAATTATTTGCATGGGGTCTCAAGTGAGAAAGATACTTCACGTCTCAAGGTGTAATTTTTTACCTTTGCAAAACAAAACAAAACACAAAATCATGTGTAGGGAATAGATCCACTGTCCATCAGCAGTAAAGTAGGTGTTCTCAGTTCCTGGTGGTGAAGAAAGAGCTGACGCCTACCTCTGGAAGTTTTCCAGGCACGTTCAACTGGATGAGACCTTGGGGTAGACCCAGAACTCACTTTAGGGAATATCTCATCTGGTGTGGAGATGCCTTGTAAAAGGAACTTCTTTAATGAGCTGTAGAGCGCTGCTGGGGAGTTGGAAGTCTGGAAAACCCTTCTTAGCCTGCTGTAATTGTCATCCGACCCCAGATACGCAGAAGAAAATGGAATGAAACTATCTAACTGACTATAGCTACCGGTATGTCTTCTTTTATTGCTGTTTGCCTTTAGATATTTTTTCATTGAATGTACTACATGTATAGGCAGTACTGAGAATGAGGACTCGCATTCAACATATTGCCTGAAGTTTTAATGAATGAATGAGTGAACGAATGAATGAGTGAATGAATGAGGTTACATCTGTGTCCGCAGGTTGCACTTAGAAAAATATGGTCCACAAGAGCACATCTATAGTATAGCAGCTATTTAGTAGCCGTATCTTGGTAAACATTAGCAAACACACCAGCATGTCGGAATTCTAATGACCATTATCTATTAGATTAAAACATTCCCAAAAAAAAAGTGCATTTGCAACAATCTATTTTCTTATTCATGTTGTGAGCTCAACAGTCAAACCGATATCTATGTTGGTACGATCTTAAATTTTTCATAATTTGACTTGATAGACGACATTCAAAGTGTAAACCTCTGCCAACACTTGTCAAAAACACGTTATGCCACTTCACTTTAAAAAAGCAATAATCCCATGAACGGATCCATAATAGTTTTGTGTGGTAGATGTTATAGCATGTCTTTGTGATATTTTTATCCAAGCATTGCTGATATTATCCATGAGGTTAGGGGCCAAATTGTGGTCTTGCTCCAACCTGCAATGTTTAAGAATTAATTAAAACACATCAAAAACACCAAGCGCAATAAGAATTATCACTTGAAACTGGCGGATATTTTCAGGGAGATGCTTTGAGGTTTTTTCTGTCACTATAACCAAAACTATAACAGCAACAGCAAAATAATAAATGGAGCAATCAATCACAATGCTGGTCACTGGCTGCAGCTTTGATAATAATAATAATAATACAATTCATTTATAATGCACTTTACATTTGGATCAAATCTCAAAGTGCTAAAAGAAAAAAGAAAAAAGTGCTTTGCCAAATGGAGGCACTATAGTAACTGATGGCAAGTTTTGACACATCAAATTAGAATGAGCACTGAAAATGCCCTACCCTCAAAGCAACCCGCAAAGAAACTGTATGGTAACATGGCTTCCAACCAAGTCCAGGTAACACTTAGGCTCTCATAAGTTCCCATCATAAATTGAACATACAGTATATATCATTCAAAAATACTTGTTTCCATGCTAAATAGTGTGCATGTTGCCACCACACTTCCTTTTCGGCATCCCTCAAAATGTCTATTCCTGTCTCTGGCAAACATCCGTTTTCCGTCTATCCACAAATGTCCAAATGATAGGTTTTGTGTCTGAGGAGAAAAGGGAGTCATGCTTCACTAGACGGATAACAGCAAAACATCTGACTCCTGCCAAGGAGAAGGAACAAAGCAAAATCCATTCTTTTGTCCTCATCTGAGGCCTACTTCCTTTGTGTCCCCCTCCAGTCGTAGTCCTCCCACTCAATTATTCACGACAAACAACACGCTTGTCAATCTTTTCCTTTTCAATAGATAATAGTCCGTCTATCCCCTTCTGCCCAACAGTCGAGCCAATTAATTCGATCAAGCTGTTGAAAGTCATTTTCAGTCGCAGCGGGAGATCAGTGCCAGAGTGACAGCGTTGACTCACCATACCCATTGTAAAGAGAGGAACAGCACTTTGTAAACTAAGGTAAATTAGTCTGAATGGATCCAGTGGTAATTTCATGTCTGGACCGTTCAATCATGTTTTTGTGTGTATGATTTGAATTTTATTTATGCTCTGTCACACAATGTGTATGTGTGTGCAAATGCATTTGTACATTTGCAAGCCACAGTTAGAGCAAAGTTAGGCTGTTCAATCATTACGTCTTTTCGGAGTGAATACAAGAGGAAAACGCAGCAGACTGTGAGATGGTTTTTTTAATTTTACGTCTGCAGCCTGGCCCGGTCATAACTGATGTGATATATGTCAAGGATTATTTGCCTATTTCAGGTTTTCCTGAAGAAATGGACCAAGCCCCGTGGTAACGGTTCCAACTGAACAGTTTGTCTGAGGAAAAAACCTTGGATAAAGTATGACTTTTCTCGATAGTGCATTAAAAGATGATGAGTTTAACGAGAAGTGTGCGTGAATGAATCTTTTTTTTGTGGATACTAGCTATCAAACTAAGCATGAAGGCCTTTGATGTAGCTCTTTGTTGTTTGAGGAGCTGCAGGAAATTGAAAAGAAAGATCAGGGCAGCATTAGTGATGAGAAGAAGAGGTGGTGGACAGAAAGCGACAGCACATCAGGGTATTTAGGGACATTGTGCACGGAAATGAACTAACCTTGCATGACCCGCAGGAGCTACCTCTCAAAGTTTGAGGACATACGCGGCAGAGAAGCAAAAGCTTCTCTGTCAATTGTATTTCTTATTCCCAAAGAAAACACAAAGCAATATTTCAAAAATCTGAATCATCATTCGAAGCCTAGCATCCAAAGCTTTACTCTTATTGTAGGGTAATCATGAAACCCTTGGAGGATTGCAGAAAATAACACACTCACTCAGCCTTAGAAGAGCATCTGTCCCTGGAGTGTTAAGAGTAAAGTTTCATTGGTAGCAACATTTTATATGAAGTTCTCTCAAACCTTGAAGAAGGTGAAGAAGCTTTTTTTCTTTTACAGCAATTCTCACACTCTAAGTGCTTTGTCTGAGTGTGTGTCAATAAGCACCTCCTGTTTCATATTTCTTCCCGTGATGGAGACAAAGTGGATTTTTGCTAGATGAATTCAATTTGTGCTGTTTTGTGTATCCTGGATGTAGGAATTACCATTTTATTTCAAATGGCTGTTGCGTATTTTTGTGAATATATTTAAATATTTAGTAAATATTTCAACTCATGAAGTTCACTTGTTCATAAGAGAGTTTTAATTACTAAAAAAAAAAAAAAGTGCCCCTTTTGTTTGATTTTATTATCTATACTATCTATGTAATAATGTTATGGCTGATCAGCGTAAGTGGGTATCTGTCTTTACCAGGTAAATCCTTACAAGAGTTGGAGTAATTTCATTTGAATTATTGGGGCTATGCTTTTAAAAAAGGAAACTGTTGAATCCAGATGACATGGCTGTAGACTATTTTTATCAAAATGACCGGTAAGCAATCACATGATGCTGTTCATTTATCCCCCAATACTGAGCTCAGGTAGTTTAGCGAAAGGCACGAGAAGTGGGATGTGCAACGTGGCAGGTCAAACCTGGCAAAGTGGGTTTGCTCTGGAAATGGCTATATACCAAGCTGAAAATGGAGTGGGCCTTTCCGACATTTTCCTAACCCAGCAGGCTAAAGTAACCTTCAGCAGAAAACAGAGTGATTAAAGAAACGGGAGGAGGAGATGGAAGGGCAAAGGCAGTGCAAGGTGTCGGGCAGAAAGCGAGGACATGTGGTTGCTTGAGAGATTTTAAAATGATTGGAGTTGAGAGAAAGGAAACAAGATGGGCAGAAATAAAAGAAAATTATTTGGAGGTCATGAGTAAGAGGAGAATTACTGCGTCATATATAAGCAAACAGGAATATAATGATAATGGATGAAAATTTTTTAACATTTCCTAAATGCTTGCATCTTACCTGCTAGAATAATGTTCAACATCGCTATCAAACTGTACAACTCACTGAGCCTCAAGAAACAATGTGACCTGACAGAGAAATCACACATGTACAACAGAGCAGGTTGATATCTAGTCTTCAATAAACCTGGCATGTTATTGTTCACCATTAAGTGTCATCTTCATTATTATTGTCTGGTGTGAGTGAACAACTAAAGACAACGTAATAGCTCCTCATTTAACGAGTGTCACCCTGTCGTGATTTTCAATTACAGGTGCATTCAACAACTGCATTCAGCATTGCAAGAACAATAAATGGAAAATAAAAACATGACAATATAGAGAGGTTCTAGTTGTGGTCTTAAAGAAAATCACTCAAATGGATAGGTTATGGCATTTTGTGTCAAATTAAATCTATTAATACTGCACTATATATTAAATTACTGTTGTTTTTTAAAAAGTATTTTAGGTTCCCCAAAACCAGATATATTTGTAGAACTTTCCATTCCATTTTCTGCCAAGTCAAGTTGCGGTGGCAGCAGGCTATGACAGCTATTCCACTTGTCTCTCACCCCAGCAACACTCCCCAGCTTATCCCAGGGTATCCTGAGGCACTGTCATGCCAGATGCCCAGTAGGATGTGCCTAGAAAACCTACAAAGGGAGGCGTCCTTGAGGTACTAATAACTAATCAGATGCCTAAGAAGCACCTCAGTTGGCTTCTTTTGACCCAAAGGAGTTTTTGGGTTATTTCAGTACCTGGTCACTACTTTTGTGCGACACTCAAATATTCTGAAGTTAAAAATATCCCATGTCCCGTTTCGGTGGCTTCTCCCTGCAACCAGAGGATACAGGCCTCCCACATATTCTGATACAATCTCAAGGGAAACCTTCCAAAAAACGTGGATCACAATTGAACAACAAGATCTGGTTAAGACTTGTGGCATCTGAGATCTCAACCGTGGTAGTTGGATAATTATGATGATGAGTTGCTTACATCACACCAATATCAGCCTGGGATGCTTTACCCTTCTATGGTTTTTAATCTTAGATTGATCTGGTGTTAATATGTAATATTCAAACTGATCCAGCACTACATGATGGTGTGCCGAAGAGTCAGGAAAACAAGAAGATTGCAAAAACTATTTTCACTACCATATCTATAACTATTTAACTAAAAGAAAAAGGCAATCAAAACATATCTTGTCACTCAATATCTCAACAAAAAACAGCAAAACAACAATGCTGTGACCAGTTTTTTTAGATGGTGATGAAAAATGTGGCGAATGTTAGCAGATTTCTCTTTAAACTAACCCTGACCCCGTCTCCAGGTGTCTAGAGGCCAAGTGCAAGTTCTCATAATAAATCTAAGGAGTACTAAAACCAACAATAGATACAAGGAACAGAGTTTATTTACACACTCTAGACCCCTCAACAACCTGCCAAGCTCAGGTTGCCATCCTCTCCCAGGGCTCTAATGAGGAGGGGAAAGGCGGTCTTCAGCGGTAGGACACAGTTAATAGAGGGGACCACAAAATAGGTTAGATACACCTATTTATTTAATTTTTAATTTTTATTTTTTTCTTGAGAGAAATTTCAAATCCTTTTCAAGATTTCAATTTCTTGACTGACCCGGCTATGGAGCATTTGTTTTTCAAATGCTGCCAATGAAGGAAGCAGACCCTAAATTGGAGCAGAGCCAAAGAGCACACAGCCATGATCAACATCTTAGTTTGCTGTGTATGCCAGAATTGCCAGAATTTGCTGATTAGCATAGCACACAAAGTCCCATCTCAAAATCACCAGGTACATTCTTCTTTACATGTATGTTTGAAAACTAAATAAAATTGAAGCAGAAACTCAAACCTTGCATGATAGCAAAATACAACCACTCCTCTCCTGATAAAATTGTGCAAACCACTCAATGGCGCTGTTTTGCTGGGTAGAATCAGCTGATATGTAGCGCTTTTCTAGCCTGCTGACCGCTCAATGCGCTTTACATTGTGAGCCTGCATTTACCCTTTCACACAAACATTCAAACAGTGATGATAGAAGCTGCCATGCAAGGCGTCAGATGCTCCTCAGGAGCAGTAATTCCTCACGCCATCATTCACACACCAATGGAACAGCCATTGTGAGCAACTTTTGGCTCAATATCTTGCTCTAGGACACTTTGACATGTGGACTGCAGCGGCCAGGGATTGAACCACTGACCTTCAAATAAGTGGACGACCGCTCTACCAACTGAGACATTGTCGCCCCCCCATGAACAATACAAAGACATAATAAGGAGAGGCTGTGGGAATGTAAGTGAAGTCTGTGTGCATGTGTAGGGAAGGAAGACAGAGGATATCGATAGGGGCAACTAATAGATCCTAATTATGAGCAGCCTCATTTAACACAAATGGCTACCCTTCTGACCCCAAGGAACGGCAGAATATATTATGTCTTTGTTTGATAGCAGAACAAAGTCACATCCAGATGAAAATCTTGGACGCAAATATATTCAACTTATTCATTCGCCTTAAATCTGTCCATCTGAGACTGTCTTCATCAGTTGGGTGGACCAAAAGATGGCGATAAGAGCGTTAGTGAGATAATAAAACGTTCTCTATTATTTCAGTCGTGAGTTTTTTTATTCTACTATTAACATGCATGTCATTCGGTATGCTGAATCAAGTTTTTAATACTTTTATACAATGATAATCTAATAATTCACTCACTTCATTTTAGGTCATAACTTGGTTCATTTAAAGGCATATAAGAAACAGTTCAGACCTGCAAAATAAGAAAGATGAAAAATGGATGTTTCTTGTCATTACACTGATCAGCCATAAGATTATAACCTATGACTTGTTTGAAGTGAAAATTGATTCTATAGCACAAATTGCTGAATTGGTTCAAGTTGCTTCAGTTGCTGCGTATGTGGTTGTATAGTTACAGACAGGAAAAGAGTGCCCATGCTGGACCACGGAGCAATGGAAGAAGTTTGCCTGCTCTGATGGATCGCTTACCAGTGGGAAGCAATATACTGTGGGAAGTTGGAAAACTGGGAGAGTTAGTGCGATGTTTCGGGCTTTGCTCTGCTGCGAAACCCATGGGTGCTTCTATTCATGTGGATGTCACTTTGACACGTACCACCTACCTTGTTGCACACCAAGTACTCCCCTTTATGGAAACAAAATGCCAAATGGCAGTGGCCTCTTCCAGCAGGATAAAAGACACTTTGCTTTAATGCAAAAATGGTTTAGTATTGGTTTCAGGAACACGACAACGATTTCAAGGTTTTTTACCTGGCCACCAAATTCTCCAGGTCGCAATCCAATCAAGTTCTTTGGGATGTGCTGGACCAACAAGTCTGACCAGTAGACGCCCCATCCCACAAATGATACTTCTATTATATAGGTCAGACCTATATAATACTAGGCAGGGGTTTGTTATGTTATGGCTGATCAAAATAGCAGCATCTAAGTAAGGATGCTATCTGTGGACTAAGACAAATGGCAAATATCTGAATGTATATGGTTTTCAAAGGTGAACAAAATCCAAATTTATTTTCCTATCAGTCACTTTAAGAATGTGTCCTTTTGAGGACACTGTATGACCATCTACAATGCAGATTCAAGAGTACAAACATTTCTCCTATGTAAGTTGCTATTCTGGAACCAGAAACTCCAAAGAGGCATTTAAAATGCTATTCCCTGGACACCTTGTACAATAGACTATTTTAGAGGTTGCATTAATAATATTTCACCCAAGTTCTACAAACCGGAGGGTGAGCTTCCTAAATTGACTCAGCTGGTCTCTGTGGTTTGGCTCTGCAGTAGAGTCCACTGTGTAAAAGCTGTGGGAATAGTCATTTCTGCTTATAAATATGTATAGCTTTTTGTTCTTCGTCCTCCCCGTGGAATGAAAATCTGACATTCATTGGTCGTGTGAGAGTTGGCAGGCTTTGTTCCTCGCTCACTGAATGAAATGCAATGAAAGTCACCAGCAGCACTGGGAGGTTAATTGCTGAGTTATAAATCACACAAGACAGTTAGGGTGTGGGTGCTGTGACCACATGGCTGTAGTCACACATGTTATGATAAAAGAACCTGTCTGCAGTACTTTGAGGCTGTCATTAAAAACAATAATTAGAACCCTGTTTGTGTGATTTTTAATGGTTTGTGCAAGCGCACTGGTTGGACTACCAGTGCGCTCTCTGATTTGTCATCAAAGATGTAATCAAATTTGAAATAGCCATGACATTAAAACCACCTTCCTAATATTCTGTGGTTCCCATTTTAGCTCTGAAATGCACAACTATGCGTAACTGGATCCAGACATAGATAATAAACTTGATCTGGGATATTAAAATATATTTTTGTACCTGAGGTAATGCAGAGTCATACAAATTGATTTTCAATGTTTCTGTAAATGTGATTCTAAAAGATAAGATTATCTTTCAGGTGATATATATTCATTTTCCTTCGTTTTTACTGTTATAATGTCTCATTTTTATGGTTTTGGCAGTTTTGCACATTATTATGTTGAATATTCAACACTTTTTTTTTTAACATCCTTCCTCTGTATGCATAATTTTCCCTTGTAGAGTATTATTTATTGTAAATAGTGTACCCATTTTTGCAAAATAGATATTTTTTCCATTTTATGCACTGCACACACAACGAGCTGCTTATCTCCCTTTGGTTTATTCTATTCTGTTTTAATTTGACTTGGGGCAGTTCTATGTGAAGCAACATCGCCGTCTGATAAACCCCCCGATGAAAATGTACTACAGGATTTTGACATAGCGTGGAAAGTTTTTTCAGGAGGGGATGAGATGGTAGAGCTGTGGAGGACATTCTGTAAGTTCTGCTTATTTCCATCCAAATTGGATCTGAACAAAAGAAACGGAGGGATTTGTCAATCAACTATTTTACTCCAAAAGGACAATTATTTAGAAAAAGAACGTCTTGTTTTAATAAGGAACACTCAAAATAAGTATTTGAAACACAAACTCCATTGGAAACATTTAACTTAGGTATCAAGTAAAGTGACAACTCAGGTCATATTCACATAAGCGCACACATAGTGAACTCGCCCCCTGCTGGTCATTAGAAATACTGCATGTTTAACGCACCTCCTCAATGGCCTTACATTTCAGAGCCAGGGGCTCCATCCATTTATCATGTCTATGATTTAAACCTATACTAACCAATATCATCTGGAACATTGTCCTGCAATAATTCATATTTGCCAACATATGGTCCATTGGGCCTTCAGGGTTTTTCTTTTAAGATCTTTTAACCACAAAGTTGGCTAGTACTATACTTCTAGTACTACTAAACTATAAAAGCATCAAACAAAGCAGCTGATTTGTTTGGCAGCTGACAGCTACCGGCAGACCAGGTAAAACGTGTCTGTGGCAGTCACAGAGGCAAAATCCCGATCATGGGAGAAGTTCGGTGAGACCATGGAAGAATCATCCGACGTCTCAGCGCAGGAAAGCGGTGATTCGTCCACTCCGTCTACGGGCTGGATGGGGACTTGCTGACCTCAACTGAGAAAGTTATCGGGCGGTGGAAGGAATACTTTGGGGATCTCCTCAATCCCACCAACACGTATTCCCAGGAGGAACCAGAGCTGGATGACTTGGAGGTGGGTCCGCTCATCACTGGGGCTGAGGTTGCTGCGGCCGTTAAACAGCTCCGCGGTGGCAGCGCAGGCACATCTACGTATTTTATAAATACCAATGCATCATGATTTTCTGGCTTCATTGTTTAGGTTCCCGTTTTTGCTCCCGACTATCCAGACCCTCTCTGGGACTCTCGGGCTGTGCTGTAGCATCTGGCACCAAGATGTTAGCTACAGATCATTGATGCCATGTTTATTGTGAGATGGAGCCTGGATCAGACTTATTTGTCCAGCACATCCCACAGATTCTGGATTGGATTGAGATGTTTGGAATTTGGAGGCAAAGGCCACACCTTGAACTCATTGCTGTGTTCCTGAAAGCATTACTTAACTATTTTTGGAGTGTTTCAGGGAGACAGGTGTCAGCATGGACACACTGTCTGGTGTGCACTGTGAATTTGGACACCTTTCCACCAGAAACTGTGTTAAGATTCTCAACCATTAGTGTTACAGAAGCTCCTCGGTTGGATTGGACCACATGGAATAACCCTGGATCAGCCTTCACTAAGCCTTGGCAATCAATTACCTAGTCTGGTTCACCACTTGTTTTGGTACCATTTACCATTTTGGTAGGGACTAACCACTGCATACTGGGAACACTCAACAATTCCTGCTGTTCTTGAGATGCTCAGACACAGTGGTCTAACAATTACAATTTTATGCATGTCAATGTATGCAGATCCTTTCTCTTACTCATTTTTCCTGCTTGCAACGCATAACACTAAAACCACAAAATGTTCACTTTCTGACTAATATATCCCTCCCACTAACATCTGCCATTACAATGACATAATCAATGTTATTCATTTCACCCATCTATGTATGTCTCAAGCAATCACACCTACATTTACAGCCTTTTTAGAGCTCCATACTGTGTTTTAGAGAGACATATAAAAGATAGAAGAGATTTAAGACTGTTTTTAATGTAAGATTTCAATATTCTACTTTTCTTTCTTTATATATGCCACTTTGGATGCACTCATGCTCAAAAGATGTGTCATTCCTGAACTCATCTTGGTTTTGTATTATCAAATCCCACTTAGGGAGGCTTTAAAGTTCAAGTTTGATGAATACAGCCTGGGTTGCTGTGGAAACCAGGTTGACGTATGGACAGGTTGTTGACAACACTGTGAGTGGGAGTTTTAGAGGCTAGAAAAGCATTTCAAGATTTGTGAATTTGACGGTACAGTTCAAATGTGAAATCCACTAGCAGAAGAAAGAATGTGTTCTTTTACTGCGGATACAGATGTTACAGACGTCCACACCAAAGAAGAAATCAGAACAGAGAATTCACTTTTTAAAACTGATATAGATTTAATGACAGAACTTCATAGTATTCATAATTTACAAATTGAAATAGCTCAACATTTGGGAAGTATGCAGAATGACTTGATATGAGTACTCTCAATCTTCTCATCTAACCTTCAGATATAAGGTGAATGAATAAACACATTCCCAAAGATGCCAATGGAAACAGGCACAATTCTATGCTTCTCTTTTTAGGAACTAAAGGTCATAGCCTTGTGAGGACTACTGGAAAGAGATCATAGTTTACCCGGCTCTTTATTTACCACTATAAGAACTCTTTAATCCACATTCTGTCGGCACCGAACGGACATGTCTGGAACCTTATCTGAGGCAGGTGCATGCTGGTCTATTGGGGAGTTGGGACTGTAACCAGTCATACACCTCTTGGGTCTGACTTACATCAGGTCGATTATCCTTTACCGGTGAGAATGCCAGAAGGTGGAAGGGACTGAAGAACTAAGTTTAATAAAGTAAATTGAGAGATCTGATACTATTTTCTATTTGCATGTTTTGTTACCACTCTATAATAAGACTAAGCTCATAAAGAGTTTATGAATGCTTGAAAATAATTATTATTAAGTAGATTGCGAACACAAATCACAGTTCCAATAATTCATTAGATAATAAAAAAAAAGTTGGTAGTGGCAAATAGTAATAATAATAATAATAATACATTTTATTTATAACACACTTTATATTTGTATCAAATCTCAAAGTGCTAAAAGGTAAACGCATATAAAAGCATCAATAAAAAAATATATATATAATAATAATAATAATATAAAAATATGACCAAAAAGAAGCAATGTTAATTAAAAGTTATATGTTCTACACGTAAGTGATTTAGTGATCCTTTATTGATTGTGATTTATTGAAACATATAAGTTGCTTCGGATCGTTTATTAAGGGTTTTATAAGGTGTTAACAACCCAAATAATACCTGAATTATAATTAGAATTATAATCTTTTATACGTTTAGTCTTATTGTAAAATCGTCCCAATGTTTCTTACTCCAAAGGCTAAACACCCAATTATATAAAATTTAAATGAACAGAATGAAGTCGTCTGAAGGGTTTAAGAGAGAGGTCCTAACGGCCGGTGTCAGTGGGAGAGGTGATGTGACCTTGTGTCATTTACATTGGTCACTGTAATCCATGGGTTGAGTCCGAAGCAACCGGACTTCTGTTGTGGTTTGAAGACTTTTCACCTCTCATCACAGAGGCTTCTTCAATTCAGACTGCCTGGTGGGGTTATCATGTGAGTCATTGGCATAATGTGAATCCAGGTTTGGACGATGGCGAAGCCGTCTGCGGAGGGACGTTAAAACTGCATTGTATGTGGGTGATAGGTGAAAGGGAGATGGCCGCTCCAGTTTGAGTTTCTACAGTTTGTCTTGATGAGCTGCTCTCCTGTGCTAGGTCATGCGCCTATGAAATGGTTGTTTGGCCTGCCCTCTGCACAGATCCGTGCACTCCTTGTTGCATTTGACTGCGTAAACCATGGTGCTCAGTTTGTGTCTGGGTCTCTTGTCTTTGGGTTGAACCAGTTTTTGTCTGAGGTTGTTGCAGAGTTTGAAATGAACTGGGATGTTACGTTTGGATAAAATCCTGCATAGATTTTCCGAAACTCCAGTCAGGTATGGTATGACAGTGGTTTGGCGCCTGTCCCTCCCGTCCTCTGTGGAGTTTTTCTTCTGGGGTTTCTTTGCAGACTTGATGAAAGCGGTTGTCCATACTAACACACTAACAACTCACATGATACCCCAGCAGACAATCAAGAACACTCTGCTCGGAATGACTCCTGCTGACTCATACCCACCCACATTAGTTATGCACGGCCTACTGCCAACGAATCCCTGTGTACTACTGGACACCTACTGGAGGTTTAAAATCCCCGACTCCCCAACAACCAGCTAGAACTGAGGAAGCCTCTTGGATCAGGGGTTTAATGTCTTCAAAACTAATACAGAAGTCCAGTTGCTCTGGACTCAACCTACATGGATCAACATTACGTGGATGAATGCAAATCTACAAAGACAGGTTGCTTTGGTCCCTGTGTTCTTGACTCTGAGTAAGTTTTACAATCCTGCTTGTTAGGAATGCCAGCACATTTGTATGAAGGAGGACAGACCAAGAGCTCATAAACAGGAGAGCCAAGAGTATCCTCACCTCATTAGTGAAAACCTGTTCTTTGCATTTCCATCAGTCAGTCACAGTATTGTCAAGAGGCCCAGCGCAATATAAATGGGCTTTTGGTTAATCATGTCCGAATAAAATCAGACTGCAACAGAAACAAAGAATTGAATCTGAGAAAACGAACCGCAAAACCATGCAAGTATTGACATTGCATATTCAGAAAATTATGAATTATGAAAAAAAAAAAAATTGGACACAAGTGCAAGGCTGGCACTGTGTGTCGCTTACTTTTTCATGCAGCTACCGTTTTCATGTCTGGGTTCAAAATTGCAAGCATAAACACCTCATTGTATCAAACAATTGTTGGCTATTCATCTTCAATAACATTTTCAGTAGTACTGACTTCATAGGACATTGTCTGAGAGGTGTTTCAACATTAATGGCACACGGGAACTAAAGTTAATCTCTGGATTGTTTTATATTCTTATGGAAATGACTTATCACTCATTAAATGTCTTTGTATTTGTTGAGGCAAATATCATTGAAAATAAGTGATTTTAATGACGCGATAAATCCACATTAATACATTCTTTTGAGAGTTTTATACGGAGAAGGAAACATGAAGGAGGTTATTATATCACATTAAATTAAAGGTTTTCGTTTCATTAGATTCACAATTGTATAGAACAATTTAGAGGCTTGATGAGTTTATTCAGTAAGCAGGGCCGTGTGAGCAGGTCAGAGTCAAGCAAAACGTATATAGAGCAAAGGCAAGGATTTCAAAATAAAAAGTTTTCATGTAAGGCTCATACTATAAAGTCAATTCAGTAATCAAAATAAAACTGTCATAAATTTGTGAATTTTCCTTCAAACACAGATCAACTTAAAACGAGTTTGGTGCTTACTGCTAAACAAGGTCTATGTTACTCTGAATAAGCATTGGTGCACCTTCTAGAAACCAGGCACATGTTTGGGGCTAGCCAAAGAATGGAGGAAAGGGGGCCCTAAATAGCCTCTAATATGGGCACATTTTGCACTGAAAACAAAACACCCCTCACAAACTTTGTGCCACAACCACCTAGACCCCTTCAAACAAAGTTAGGGCAGCTGAATATTTTTAAATTAGACACCATGATAAATGAGTGTCATTCAGGTGCGAGCGTTTGTTTTTGAAGTGATGATGTTTTCTGAGGGTATTATGATGCATGATGTTTAACTCAGCCACAAAGGGGTCCCAAGTCAGTGTACTCCTGGTGCTGGACCCAAATAGATAAATGGAGGTTTCATAGGGAAGGGCATCTACTGTAAAGCCCGCAACAAGTCAATATTCAGAACACTGTTCAAACCAGACTGGTCAGAGGACAGGGCAAGATGGATCGATGATCAGCTTTGGTGACCCCAAAAGGGAACAGTATAAAGGAGAATAAGTAAGAAGATTATGGTGAATATTGTTAACTGTCCAACACCCTTTATGACTAAATTCATTGGATGGGTTTTTATGGGGGACGGAGAGGTGTGTCGGAGTGGGTGTGTGGGGCTTCCAGCTTCTAGGATCGCCACTGCGTGCAGATGGACTCAAACTGCTGTGAAGGCATTTAAATCAGTCCTACTCCAAGCTGTGCTCCAAATGCAGGCGCAAACATGCACGTGCCTTTATTTTGAAAAGGCTTTTCCGGTAATATCCAGCTTTAAGTATTTCTGACTTGACCAAATCACAGGACACGCAAAGGACAGCTCTGCACCTTTGCACTGGCAGTCAGTCCGGACCAATCTGTTTCCAGTGTATCTGGGCAAGGACACGCGCCGGGAAAAGTCGGAAACGGAACGGAACCGGTAAGAAGAAGCTGCCTCGTTTCTCCTTTTTTAATTTTTTTTCATTATCGCTGTGAGGGTGAGTCTTGTTTCTGAAAAGTTTTGATTTGAGTTTAATTGGATGTGATAGTCTCCATTTTTTTTTGTTAGACGCACGTGTGTTGGCGTGAAGTTTTACTCGGCTCTTTTCTTCTGGATATTTGGATCATACTGATGGTCAGGACTGGATCAGGACCGCACAACGTGGTGGTTGTGCGTAATTACGCATCATGCGCGCCATGCAACTACACCGCTCTTGCTGCACTTGTCATGCCTTTGGATATATACTGAATAATATTTAGATGTTTTTATAAGTGATGACGAGAATACGAACTTTAACACACGAATACCGTAATACCGTTTTTTTCTGCGTTCTTTTTTGATAGTAAAATCAAAACTGAAATAGATATATTTAAGACACAGTTCATATAGCCTAAATTCATCCTCAGTAAGAGATCTTTATTGGCAAATTGCTACCATCGTGTACCCATCCTCTGTAACTTAACGTCCCCCCATTCTGAGTTAATATTATTACTTAATGGTATTTTCAATTAATATTATCAGTACTGTTCCTCATGGTGTACTCTCTGCTCCGCTGTACACCCTAATGATGTTGTTTTCTCTCAATTAAAACTAATGAAATATTCAGTTTGCTTTAAAAAGATTTATTTTCTAGTCCAAATTTGCATATTGAGACTATTTAGAGATCCTTGGCCTTATAGAACATGTAATTTCGAGCCATTCCATGCAGTTTTGCCCTATTAACCTCTGTAATGTTCATCTTCATGGAGTCTGCAGGTTCATTCCCTTTGGAAATGGGAAAAAGTGAATTGGCATGGGATTTCGAACTGAGTCAGATATGATCTTCCGCATCTTCACAGGCTTCTGCTCGGCGAGGGATTTTTGAAGTTTGACATGTCTATTTCATTAGTCCTTTCATTAATAAAAAAAAATCAGTAATTATTTAATTTAATACTCACCGCAGTACAAAGAAGGGTATTTATTATTAACATCATAATTATAATCTAAATGGTCCCAGGATATGTGCAAGACATATAAACTTGACAATAAAGATAAAAAACAGGACCTCATAATTTAAAAATAGATAAAAGGATACTTAGCTACAGAGGTGTTCTTGAAAAATAGTGTACGGGATTTAAAAAAACGACGATGTGGTGCAGATTTGGTGGGACCAGAGTGGAGTGTGTGAAACTGTCACTTGACTCTATGGCCTTTTTCTACTGGACACCTCTTTTACTGGGATTGGTGCTCAGTAGTTGCAGCCATTGAAAGGTCTGATAAATCAAGTGAAATACCACTCGGTTGATTTAGAGAAATTGATCTAGTGCGACTGCTCGGTAAAGGCTTTTCAAGCTGGCTTCTCCCCCTGAATGGCCAAGGCTGATAGATGCTGCAATCATTCTTTCTCTTAAAGGAAAGTATGGAATACGTTTCTCATAGACATCAGTGTTTTACTTAATGATTATTTCTATGTATTATTGCATCGTAAGGAGTCCCATTAAACATTTATGTATATTTAGGTAACATGGTGGTGTAGTGGGTGGCACTGAGGCTTCACAGCAAGAGGCTTCTGCGAGCCTATGTTGACTTTGCATGTTCTCCTTGTTTTTGCTTGTTTACTGCAGGTTCCTCCAGCAGTCCGAAAACATGTGGAAAATAATTACTCTAAATTTAACTTTGTGAATGGTTGTATGTCTTTATGTGTTGGCCCTGTGATGAACTGGTCAATTGTTAAAGGTATTCTCCATCCCTCACCCAATATCATCTGGGATAGGCTCCAGCTACCCAAAGCAGTTACAGAAAAAGGTAGAATGAATATGACAAATGAGTAACTGAATCTTTAAACTCATTCACCTCCACCAGGGGGTTTATGGAGGTGACTGGGGAGCAATATGCTCCCCAGTGTTTAAAAGGAGCATCTTTTTGCTACAGGAATGTACCCATTAATTTTGTTGAAGGTCCAGATGGGAGTGAATTTATATTCTTCTTTAGTATTGCTAGACCTGATATTTTTCCATTTTCTTTAACTACGCAGAAACTACTTCAGAGGTTTTCCACAAAACTTTGTTTAGCATGCTTTACCTTGTCACGACCCTTCCACAAATATGCGTGCAGATTAATGTTTCCAATTTAGCGAAAACATTAAAACCACCTGCCAAATAGTTTGCATGTCCATCTTCTGCCACTAAAACAGATCTGAAATGCACTGTGTGTTCTGCATAATTTTTATCAGAACCAGCATCAGTATGTCATCAATTTGTGCGGCAGTATTCTGGGTCAGGCAACTCAGGCTGGCCTTGCTCTTTACACTGGAGGCCATTCACCAGTTATTAACCATTGCAGCCCTGGAACAACCAACCATACCTGCAGTTCTGGTGATACTCTGTTTGTTTAGCCATCACAATCTGGTCATTGTCAAAGTTGCTCAGATCTTTATCCGTGCACATTTTTCCTGCTTCCACCACAATAACTTCAAGCCAATATTTTCAATTAATGTCTAATATATCCCACTATCTGATAGGTTCCATGATAACAAGATAATGAATGTTATGTTATTATATAATGTTATGGCTGACTGAGTCCAGATTATAATTTCCTACAATGTAAAAACAGATAAAAACGTTCTCCCTTAATCATGATGCAAACTAATGAGATGAAATAATGTTGTTTAGTTTTTGTTTTGTTTTTTCACTTCCTGCTGATTCATGGTGGCGACAGACAACCACCCAGCCTCTCATGATGTTTTGGTAGAGAATTTCCACTTCAGGAAGCCAGTGGCCACAGCAAAATACATTCCAGTGGCTTCTCGCTCTTTTTCAGCGCTCAGTGCTGAATACACTTCATATCACACCGTCATTTGATAAAATCATGAATATGATTGTAAAAAGGGGGTCCTTCTGGGGCTCCACTGCTTTAGACAGCCACGATTACTAATGTTGTGTTTTTTTGGAGAAGATTGAACTAGGAAAAGGAATGTAATGTTGTTTTAATATGGACCTCGTTTTTGACTGAGTGGGGTTACTAAAAGCAGCACCTTGAGAAGATTTGTACCAGAACAAAGTTTCTGCATATATTGATTGAGATGAGTTTAGACTGTTTCTGTCATGCTGTCATAGTTAGCATATTTAAGGCATTTTATTCAAATATATTAAAATGCTATGCATGCTTGCAGAACATTTTCATGTTTTTTGGACAACCTCTTGATATTTCCTATGGGATTTTACTCATCATTCTCTTAAGTGCTTGCTTGCTTTTTTGCTTTGAACTTTTTTTGTTCTTCCTTTCTACTCTTCTTGTGTCTGGATTATCACCTGCTGAGCCAAGGTGACCAGAATGCTAACACTGAGCAGCACAAACAGCTGGAGTAAACTAAAATATTCACGTCTAAATGTTTGCACTACTCTTCTCCTTCTCTCTCTCTTTCTCTTACTCAGTGTGACTGTTTACCTTAATTTCATCTTACACTGAAAGTGAACAGGGTAGCACAGTGACCTTCAGTTGGGTTCCATAGAAGGTTCAGTGAAGTACATACTTGTTGCTTTTCTCATTGTGAATACAAAGACAATTAATTCCCAATTAATTGGGGGATGCTTGGTACTGAAGGACGTCTCTTGTTTCTAAGAGCCACACGGGGCAACGCTGTCTTACCTGTTCCCTCCAATACACTTGTGTTTAGGGAAATGATTCCCACATTTCCTACTTATTTAGATGCTGTCTAATATCAAATTTGACAGATTATAAATTCCTCTGCCCTGCCCCAGGGGTTGGGTGAGGATTGACAGGGCAAGTCACAAGTTTCTAGACATACCTCTCTCCCTCTCTCTCCCTGAAGCCGTGACAAGGTGGTGGTACAGTTCTACCCATCACATCTCTGCACTTCTGGCTGGGTTGTAGCCCTGCATGAAGCCTGAGGTGGCAGAGATAGTGGGCGTCAGGGATCTGACAGCTGCACAGAGGTTGCTTAAGGGCATGCAGGGTTGCCCTTTCCTGATATGGGCGCCCTCCCTCATCCAACCCCCTGCCAATCACAGAGGAGGTGCGATCCATGGGGTTGTCTCAGCAGTGCCTATCTACTCCTCAGTGGGGAGCTGAAGAAGGGAAACTAGATCCTGGGAAGGATGGGTTTACTTTTTACCTCTATCTTTAGCCCTTTTACACAGAAATTGTGCAGTTGCACCAGAACAAAGAGCCGTCTTTGCAACGCCTTAGCTTGTTTACACTGACCAGTGGACCAACCTTAACGCAGTGTCTCGTTTTAAATGTTGATGCGAGGTTCTGTGAGATAAAAACGTAGTGCCTTCCAACCAATGGCTTACCAATGGCAAAAAATTATTATTTCCCTTCCCTGTCACAGTTTTAATCTTATTTTTGTATTTTGGCTGATTTTCTTCACCTTGGACCCCTTAAAAGTGGTTTGATGGTTTAAATAAAACATAGTCAAAAAGTCACAAAACCCATGCCAAATTTTTCTCTCTAGTTCGAATTTTTTCTCTTCTCCCCTTTCCGAAGTGAAACATCACACATGACGCTTCCATTACATGCATACATAAATGCATGGTTGAATATAGGTGCACCATCCTGGCAGTAACTATGCTGTGTAAATGCAGCTTTGTTTCAGTATAATATCCCTTACAGATCATCTCATGATAACTTTCTCCTTCCCATTGAACCCAAACATAGGGCAATCCAGCATTAAAAAGTTACTAGAGAAGAAAAGGAAAAGAAATGGCAGTTTGGGTGGAGTGTCAAAAGCACATTCAGCATCAGCCCTGCACTTAATTTGATCTCAACTTCATTGGTTGTAATGAAACCATTTTCCTCAGTCCTCAGCCGTAGCATAGATACATACATACATTCTAAGACACATGCGTAATGGATCAAACTGACAGTGGCCCCAGTGTAAGAGCTTCATAATCATTTACATAAACACATGTGCACGCACAGAGGTGCATTTATGCTGCCGGTGGTGCTCTGGGGTTAAACACTGGCTTAGTGTGTCAGCCAGGTAAAACCCCCTCAACAACAACAACAAACTCTTACACTACTCTACTTGTTTGACTCCAACTGCCCTCAGCAGGAAGGGTGGAGGTGAAGATCATTTGATCAGAAACATGCAGTTGTAGATGGCGCTCATGAATATGCAGATATTGTGATCAGTGCTCTGTATGTGTAATTTTACTTTTGATTGATGCATGGCTTTTTTTCAGTAACATAAGTGAGAAATTCTTTCAAAGCTGCGATGAGTAAATGACTCTCCGAAGCAGGCCGGTACTGTTTTGAAGTTGCCGTATTGCGTCGCCGAAAAAACTCAGTCGGAGATTTACATCACAACACTGGGCATTCGCAGATACAACTCAAACAGAAAGCTTTCCGAAAATGCGCTTACATGTAGCGACTGGCTTTCGGAAAGGCTTTCGGAAAAGACTTAGACTACCTCCTTGCAAAGGAAGGAAATCTTATTCAGAAAGGTTCTTTCCGTTCTGAAAGGGGTGTTTACATGCAGCATTTTCTTTCCGATTAGGCGTCTTTTCCGAATCTAATCGGACTTAGGCTGCCCATGTAAACCCACCTACTCTCTTCAACACCGAATCCTGCCACTGGATTGAATTCAATTACATTTAAGACATTCTTTGTAGTACCAAGGTGTGTATCTTATGATTAGTTTCATTATTAGTTTGCCTATTTTTGCATTCTAAGCGCAAGAGAACTCAGGCAACTTCCATGTTTACTTGAACCTATGATGAAGGTTACAGTCTATCCATCAACAGAAATAGAGTTTTTCAACAAATTTTCTACCATTTGTTTGAGGTGGAATCTTTTCTTTACAGCTTCAACACAAAGTTTGGAACATCTGAAGTTCCTTTTAGATACTACCATGCTCTGATGAATTGACTTAACAGCCGGTACTGATAATTTAATAGTTTGGGATTTGACCCTTTAAAAACCTCCAGTTAGGGAACACATAGTCGTCAGTGGTATTAAAGCTTTTTACTTGAAAAATATTAAATGAACACGGTGCAGCATAAAGGTAAATTAACACCCAGTTTCTGAAATAAAACAGAAAAATAAACAGAAGTCTGAGGCAGTATAGTAACCTAAAACAATACAAGGCATTTGGTCATATGTGCTTTGCTTACACTTTATGTGAATAATATCCTAGTGCAAAGTGTGATAGTAGCAACTTTAAATTTAAAATCACATAGAAACCACATTAACAGTGTACTTAGAATTAAATCAGCACAAGCAAGCCAGCTAGGCTAGTCAGTTAGTTCAACTTTGGGTAATAAATAAGTGGACAAATTAAACATCACAAAAATGCAATAACAATAAATAAACAATAGACAATTTATCAGTATGAGCACCATAGATACAATATCAAACTTACATTATCATTGACTTCTGCACCAGATATAATTGCACAGTCGAATGAACGGAGGGAAATAGACATGGAACTAGTGCACGATTTCAATAAAAGATTTTCAAAGTAAGAGCCTCAACTTAATGTGTCTAAAAACGTGGAGAAATCACAACTATTACACACAACTAAACTTTCTATTGTGCAAATGTCTTAAATCATTTTGAAGCAAATTTTATGTTCAGATTAGATTTACGTCCACCATTGACCAAGTCTCATCCTGGCAAATCACAAACAACCTGGCGCCGCCATTGGGAGCGCATGCTACAGCATTTTTCTTCACAAGTCAGTTTTCGAGAAGATGCAATTGCTTCCGAGAAAATTTTCAAAACAAAATATGCTTTTACTGTTTCCATTCCTACCCTCTTCTTCTTGATCTCACTAGAGTTCTGGAAGTATAGAGATAAAGCTCTGAAAAAGATAAACATTGCAGCCTTCAAATGTAGCGTAGATACTTTTGGAAAGAATATGAGATGAGAATTGATATTTTTTTAACAACAGACCCAAGACCTTTTACTTTCACAGCTGTCACTCAAATGTGAAATGTAGAAAATGAGGAGAATGTAACAGCGAGGTGAGACGGTCACCCTGCAGATTTTTGGATCTGCAATGCATCATCTATTTTGCATTCGGCTTTGTGCCTTATAACGGCCCTCTCTATGCATTAGAGGGTAACAAGTTTGTTTCTAATGCCAAGCGTTGAATTAATCCTTACATTATAAATGAATGTGAATGAATGGAAATGATGACTTTCTTTTTCCAAACATTTGCTCAATGCTTTGCCCAGTGCTCACTGCATAATTAACAAGTTTGTAGAGGCTTGTTGATTTGCACAGTGTGTGTGAAGTGTGTAATTAATGCAAACATTTCATCCACACTTGTCTTGCACTTGACCTAAATCTTGTTCATGTGAACACAGGAGGGGAGGCCAAATCAGCCAAACAGTTTTGAGACAGTTATATCAGTTTAAAAATATAAACTTAGGAAATTAAATATATAAATACTCTCTTGAACTTTAACAGGGCATCTTCATTTTTATATAGCTTCTGCTCATCTAACTCTACACAAACACTCTCAGTCTGTGTGTGTGAATGTGAGACGCTGCTTTTATCTTTCTGTGGATCGTCTCTCTGTGCTTTCCAACTTCATGCACCCGTCCTTTGGGATCTGTTTTATCTCCAGCAGTGCAAGCGGCTCCTCTTCTGTCTCCCACCGCTCCAGATATCCGCCATCAGAATCATTACAGCCTACAGGAGGTGGTGCCAAAGCTTCTTCCGCTCCACCGAACCACCAGACCCCCCATCTCCATCTCTCACTGATCAGGCTAGTGAGACATCTAATCCATGCTAATCAAAGTAACAACCGCCATCTGGAGAGCTGGATATGAGGCACACGTTGTTGTTTTACTTTCGCTTATTGAACTGTACCCGCTGTGAGGAGAAGAGGATGAATATTGATGGGCGTGGCTCAGGTCACTCAATATAGCCTAGTGATGCTGAAGATGGGTTTGTGATGCCGCTATTGACGTAACTAGACCACTCAGAATTAATGATATAATTCAGCTACCATCTTTCTTTCAGTGCTGCCTTCTCCTCACAATGAATCGGCCTAAGCAAAGCGATGAGTGATGGCCTGGCCTTCGAATAAAAGACAGATTATCATCCTCTTCTTACAATATTTGAGCTAAGCAGCTCTAGGAAATTGAGCTGCAATTTCACAGACTGCTTTCACAGTTTTTAGTTTTTGTCATCTGTCAGTGCATTTTTTCTCTCTCCCTAGTATCTTCTTTCATTTTCCACCACTCTTTTACAGCTGATTTGCATTTACACTGTGCTTGGGGCCTCTTATCATCTGTATCAAGCAGGTGGGCTGAGAACGGTTGAACAACACCTTTAAGAGCCCACAGAAAAAGAAACTCCTCAGCCCTGCAGAAGCAGCGGAGACATCATCATCACTCACACAGCTGATGAACACAGCGGCTCAGTCATCCTTCAAATCGATGCACTACTTGTGTTAACTGCATTGATTCACTGAGTCTCTCTGCACCTCTCACCTGTTGGTGAGTCAGTGCTTCAGCATTACATCTGGCGTTCCCTGACATGACATGCAAAGTTGACGGCTGGAACGCATGTACCCTTTTCACAGTAAAAGTTTAACTTTGTTAGTGTCTCTTTTTCTGCTCAGCTGAGATTTAACAAAGTTTTACTCAGTGAGCGAGACAGCCAACCCACAAAGACCCCCCCCCCATTTCAGTTCTGGCCATCACAAACTCAAACTCGTCCGACAGACCCTATAATTGAACCATATATTTTTTTGTTCCTCTCAGTAAAGAGAAGAAAGGGCACTGAAAGCAGCGCTCTGCTCCTGGGAGCGTGTTTGCTGACAAAACAGGAGCGGCCGCGGTGGGGTTAACAATCGTAACGACACGACTGTCAGAGACGGGGCAAAGTAAAAGATAAAGCAGCAGGGAATTGATGCACCTGCTCGCTGTAAGAGTCAGACAGTACAGAGCTAACACTTAGTTTGTTCAGCCAACCTTGGACAGAAATAGAAATGGAAGACGCAGAGGGAAGTAAAGACTGCTTTTAAAAAGGGCCTCTGGAAAAAACTTCAGTATTATTTTAGAAAAGGCTTTGAAATAGCCCACCCCTGCTTTGAACCAATAACTGTCTGCTGCTTTGTTGGACAAAGATAAATACAGCCACTCTATTTAAAAGGCTTTATTTCTTCATGATAATGGACATGAATTGGAAGAATTGAACCAAGGCTTTGGAGTGAAATGTCTGCTTTTTATTCACCCCTAACAAAGAGATTTATCTATCTCTCTATCTATCTATCTATCTATCTCTCTATCTATCTCTCTATCTCTCTATCTATCTACATACCTACCTACCATGAACATATATTTGCTAAAACTTATGATGTTTTTGTTTTTAGCTATTTTTTGTTTTTTCATGTGCCATATATTAGACATTATCTGTTATATCTTCAAACCAACATTATACTTCTCTTTGTAGTTTTATTTCTTTTAGTTTTTAAAGTTGACACACTACTAGAATACTAAACAAGTTGGTACAGGATCTGCGGACATTTGACGACCCAGTGACTCTACTTTGAAAAAAGAAAGAAAAACAGGGCTAGAATCAAAACAATGCAATTCTGTTCTTCAGAGCTGAAATGAACCACAGAGGTCTGTATGAAATCAATAGTTGGATCACTGTAGTGAAAGAGAACACACAAGCTCTGGGCAGTAATATTTACAATGTCAGACTTGGAGAAAACACAGCAGGGAACGTCTAAACAGATTTCTTTTCCGCATGCAAAAGTCTGACATGTACAGGAGTTTATAGACTTACAGGACTGTGGGACCAGCAGAATAGATTGTGATCAGTTTCTCATCCATGCATCACTATCTAAAAGGAGAAATTAAAATAGATCACCGGTGGTTAAAAATATCCTCATCAATCTCACATCCATCGATTTCTTTATGCAATACTTACAAATCATAGTGTTTTATCTAAGCCCTTCTTGTAGTGGTTTGTGTCAAACTTTTTATAGAACTGATCTCTGATCCTTAATCAATACTGATGACACACAGGTTTTAAAAATGCTCGGACGAACATAGTGCATGGGACGGCACGGTGGCACAGTGGTTAGTGCTGCTGCCTCACAGCAAGAAGGTACCAGGTTCAAATCCACATCTGCCAGAATTTCTGTGTGGAGTTTACATGTTCTCCCTGTGTCTGCATGGCTTCTCTCCAGGAACTCCAGCTTCCTCCCACAGTCCAAAAGCATGTGATATTGGTGACCCAAAAATTGGTTGCGTTTGCACTGCAATGAACTGGCAACTTGTCCAGGGTGTACCCTGCCTCTCACCCAACACTAGCTGGCATAGGCTCCAGCCCACCCATGACCTGAACTGGATGAGCAGTAGATAATGAATGAAATATAGTGCATTAACTATTTTAAATAATTTGAGCCATTATACAAACATACTAAATAAAATGTACTGCATGAATAAACATTACATGGTATTTGTGAACAGAGGAGACATTAATTAATTTCAGAAAAATCTTTAATTGCCATCTGTAGGAGAAAAATTGTTACAGGTGCTTGTTTAATCATATACTTCTTTTACATCGTTTGAGTGCATTTACATAAATTTAGCTGAAGTCATCACACAGCTAGAATCTTGCAAATGCATAAATTTAGCATTTATTAATTCAATCATTAAAAATATATTAGAATGGAAGACTGAAAGCCAAAGTGGGAAAAATTTAGGGCTATCACTTTGAAGAAATGGAATATAACATTCATAACTATGTACACATACTATCCAATATATACTATTCATAATGTTCTTTTACTGTATAATCTGCTGAAATTAAAAATAATCTTATGTTAGTTTGGGTAAAGCGGTTACTGGAACACGTGTCTTGTTTTGACAATTGTTGGATCATACTTACTATTTAGCAAAAGTAAAAGCAGAAATGTGCCAAACCTTGCCATTAAAGAGACCATTTAGAGGTAAATAGTGGTCTCTGCAATCCAGGAAATCAACTCAGCCGCTGCATAGTACTGAGTGCTCATTCTTTTTTCAGTCACATTTTCTCCACATTAATGTGCAAGCAGCTCTGGGTTGACTTTTAAAAATTTGGGGCGGAGGTGAGGAGGAGGCTGGATGCTTTAGCTGCAAGCTCTATGGCGCCCCCTTCCCGCCCAGACCTTGCCGCAATCCGGAATCATGGACTGATTGTTCACCTCACCATCTCTCCGGCCAGTGAGCGACCACCAAGCATCCGTCCCTGGCCCACCGGGTTGATTTGACTTGGTTAACCAGACATACTTCACCAGATTACCTCTCAATGGTTTCTCGAGTCGGATCTTCATGCTTACTTTCTTGAACGTAAGATTTCACCCTCCGCTGCTTTCTAATCTGTTATAAATACTAACTTTCGTCACACCTCACCCACCGAATGAGTGACACAGCCACCAAACTAATGCTACCACAATGCTGAGCACATAATAATATTATTTTTCTTCTTACTCTTTCTCTTTTCACAGTATTCTATGTAAGCTTTGACCAATTGTTTTACTAATAATATAAATTTAGATCTGGACCTTTGCCGCTACATGCCACTGTATTTTACACACAGCGTATTTAAATTAGTTAGTATTCAAATTTTAACTCTAACACAGTATTTTGCCTAGAAATCTAGAAATCTTAGAAATCTCCCGACCGAATTAAATGTGAAAATGGACACGATGAACATGTCTGATGCCAATCACTTCTCTTCAGGTGCTTTTAATCTTAAATCCTTGTGAATTTGTAGCTGTTTTCGAGTTTACAAAAAGGCAATTTTTTTGCAGCGTTTCATATGTTTGAATAAATTTCTCTTGACAGCATGATGGAAAGGGAGTAACTGTGGAAATCATTTGTGGAATATTCTTAACACTGTCTTCTGTATTTGCCTTTGCTCGAGCTGGACGGTCTGCCCACTTCACAGCCTATATCAGCCGACCCCTCCTCAAGTGTAAACTTTTCTGTGGCACAAGAACACACGGGCCTCCTTGGACCTGAGCTTACATCTCACCCTAAAAACACACAGAAAGACTGACCCCTCACAGGGCACAGAAAACACAGAGAGCAGCTCTGTTTCCCCCTCTGGGCTGGGACACAGGCACACTGGGGCCTTCAGTGGGATGAAGGCAGAAAGACTGGATCGGAGGGAAGGACACACATTGAAGCTCTGTTTTTAACTTCCTCCTCCATCTACCTCTGGCACAGCCTTCTCTCTCTCCTCCATCCCATTTCCCGCCTGTCCACACATAACGCCTTTGAGACTCTTAGCTCATGAGATGTGTCTGATCTCCAAGCATTTTTTTCTTGTCTGCTTTGTGATCTCCCGAGCCCAAGGGCTCAAGTTGATCCACTTTTACTCAGTAGCAGTGAGTCCAGGTACTTCTGAGAGTGTGAACATTCAGAGCATTTGTGCAAGAGGGAGAATGAGACGAGGCCTGACTTTCAAAGACAGAGGAGTAATGGACCCTGAGGGTACCTCTCAGCTCCCATGTAAGCCTTGCAGCTCTCTTTTGGAGAGATGTTACATAAATGACAGAATATCATCGATGGCCACTCTTTGCTACACTAAAAGCCTTCTCCCATGTTGGTGTTTATGTTAATGAATTTAGTTGCGGTTTTGAAGTGCCTGAATGATAAGCAGCTAACCTAGAAACGGAAGAGTGGCTCTGACCTTGGCCCACTAGAGGGAAATGCTCTGGTTTGTGAGTAATAGTTTGCCCGTTCTTTCTCCCACAACATGCACTCAGAATAGCTCTGGCATGCCCTATTAAGCAGCATTTTAATTGTTAACACGCCATAGTTTGTCCTTGGCACACATTATCTACTTCATTTACATGTCAATCACAATTTAAGAAGGGCAGCGGAGGTGATCATTTTTAAAATTACAAATCCAGTTGCCATTATGAGTGTTTAAGCCTCAGCCATACACAGTTTTCTCGGTTCTTAACTGATGATTGAAGGTGAGCTCCACAGTTCCTGGGGGAATACCACCCAGCCCGTAAAACGTTGTGCAGTTTGGGGAAAAAATTCTCAGTTGTAGGGCATTCACAGTGATGCACTTGATATTCACATGAAATCGTTGTGTAAGGACTAAGGTTGTGTAAGGATCGTTGTGTAAGGACTGAAAAAGGGAGCTTGAGATTCAAACCTTGCTCATTCTCTGAAGTCAGTCATAGTGCGAAGAAGGGCTGTCACTCACAATATCCGCACTATCATCACATCTCGATATTGTGAGGCATCCTCACATCCCATTTTGTAAGTTATGAAAACAGACTTTCATACTGTGTTTGTGTGAACTGCATAGTTGATGAGCCAACTGTATCAAAAAGGGGGCTCGGGTTTGATGGGAGAAAGAAAGTTGGAAGAAAGGGAGAAATACAAAGGGAGTCAGCAGAACAAGGAACAATATACTGTAACACCCCGTGGTCCCCCAGAGTTTGAAGGACCCGAGGCCACGTCTTCCTGGTGGAACGCATGCCAGCCCCAAGGGAAAACCAGCCAGGGGCCGCAGACAAAGCACGAGAGTAGACCCACAGAAGAACAGGAGGAGGACCCCCTGGGTTCCGCTCGCCAGCAAGCGAGCCCACCTGACCATCCATCCCCCCCACCTGATCTGCATAGACCCCCGGCCACGCAACTGAGGTGACAGGGCGCCCCCGATAGTCACCCCCCAAATAAGCAGACCCAGGCCACAGAGGGAGCACCATGCGCCAGGGCCACACCAGCAGGGGGGCAACAAACAGCAGACCCCAGGCCCAGTCGGAGGTTGACCGCCCCAAGTACAAGTAGTTCCCACCACCCCGAGACCCAACGTACCTGAAACCCGCCCAGCTCCCCAACACAGAGCCCGCCATACGCCGGAGAGGCCAGGACCCGTTCAGACCACACCACTGAGAGAGTGCGACGACGGCCCCACGACCCATTGGAGATGGGTCCCTGGGAAAGACCGACATGCCCCCCAGGGCCGGAGAACACCCTCCCCACTCACACATTCTCCCCACAACAATGTGTGAGTCTAAAAAATCAACACAGTGACATTGCTGCGACAATGGGCAAGGTCCTCCTCTATCGATTTGAGAAGTCTATATTATTAATACCTAAATGACCGATGTTTCATGACTATAGCGGAGTAGATGAGGTACTCTGAAAATCTAAATTGATGGGCATTACAATGGATTTGGTCCAATTAATACTGTAGTCTGAGATGGATGCTCTGCTTGACTCTTACTTCAATTGAGGTCTTTCAATGAGAAGTAGATTTCCTCCGGCAGAGGTTTGTCTGTATTAATCTTCTCTCCTAATGTATTTTAAATGATTGTTGGCTAACCTTGTATTATAAATAACTTTTTCTAGAGCAGCCTGCTAATGGTCTTGTGTTGCAACTATTTTGTCTTGCTCATATTTGCAGGGTTGCAGTAAACAGCCATACTCCAATAATAAGATACTTCGTCACCAAATTAAGAAACAATACGTTCTAGCGCAGAATATATGTGAAGTGGATGTTGTGGTGATGGTTTCACAAACTTCTGCCTGTGTCAGTTCTGACCTGTGAAATCTCCGACTAACCCGCTTCACGGAAACAAAGTCCTACATTCCTTTAGCATTCATTGAAGCAACAGCATTAAATGGGCTGGTGCCTATCTGAAGGCCTTCAGTTTCCAGTCCTGGCCTCGGCAGTGCTTGGCGTTTGGAAATGAGTTGCCCTTGTTTGTCACTATGCAGTGACAACCAGATGCCTGTGACGAATATTTGTTTCCTAATGTGTACAGTTCCTCCCTTCCTTCCTCTAACTTTCGCCCTGGGTCTTTCCCCCAGCGAAAACCTTAATCATTGGCACCACTCCTCCTGCCTGTAGTCTGCTCAGCTGTGCTTGGACACAAACCTTATTTTCCCTGGAGAGGTTTTACACTGATGCCAGCCTAAGGGCCTGGCATGCAATCGACCAATGCTGCAAACAGGAGTACACATTCACTGAATCCTCTCCTTGCACTGCAGTACCAGACGGATGGCAAAATAGGAACACTCACGGGTCCAAATAACCTCCTGCAGCTGGATGAGTCCCAAGGCGGTGAGAGAGGGCGCTCAGGACTTCCACTGTTTTGTTGGTGCGTTCCTATTAGTTTCAGTGTATGTCTTTAGGTGGTAAACATTTTCATTTGTCAACTTACTCGTCTGGTTTTATCCCATTAAAAGTGCGATGTATGTTACTCACTTTCTGATAATGTGTAGTGCCTCTGTGGTTGTGGTGGCTTGATGACTGAACTGTGCTCACATTGGCGTCATGTATAGTAGTATCATGGAAATGAAAGCACATGCTCGTGCACAAGAACGGATGCAGACGTATTGACATCACAGTATTCTAAATTTGTCTAGGTTGATTTAGTCTCAAAGAGAAAGTGACAACTAATTACAATTGTATCCCACCATTAAACATTCATAAAACCTTTTTTACACAGTTATCGGGCAACAATGATGCTTACTTTTTTAAATGCCATATTGCGAGGTTTGAAATACTGTATAAGCTTCATCATCAGTGTCTAGTGTAGAGACACTTGATGATTTAAGCCGATTATTAATTCTTCTAGTTTAGTTTCTCCTGCCTTTTTCTTTTATCTTGCCGTAAAAGTATCAGTCTTAGCACAGTGTGATAATCCAAATACACCTCATCATAAAGAAAACAACATTATTGGCCCAATCCCATTTTTATTTAACATTTATGACTTCTCTATTCTAGCTACTCTAGAGCCAGACCTACATAAAACAATGTAAAACGACATGGAGAATGGATGAAATATTGCATTAGTGTTTCATCCAGCAATTTCTATACAAAGGAAGAGAGGTGATTGTAACAATTTATGCGAGAACGAATCCAGACTAAATCAAATGTTTGTGATATTTTACTATTAATTTTGAAGAGCCTAGTCAAGGCTGGCAATGCTAGATAGGCGTCATTAGCACTTATACATAATGGATTGACATTGCAAAAAATAATAACCCTCCTTGTTACATGGTGGCCAATTATTCTAACAGTGGGCCATAGCCGTAACTCATCCAAACATCACGCCCCTTTGATGCCTTTCTGACTGATTCACCTGTTACTACAGATGGATGGCAAAATAGGGACACTCACGGGTGCAAATCACCTCCTGCAGCTGGGTGAGTCCCAAGGCGATGAGAAAGGGCGCCTTTGATTCTTTTAGAACGGTGGATCATCACTGACTCGACATTACGCCCTCATTGTTTTTATACAGAGTGGCAGGATGGAATGATGGCATATCTCCATGTTGAACAGGTTGTGTGAAAGAGGCTGTAGGCTACTAATGACTCAGCTGTAGAATTTGCATTACTGTTTGGTATGTTAATACTAATGCATTCTCCACTGCCCAATCTTGGATACTCTTTGTCCTTCAGTCTTTCTTTTTATAGCATCTCTCTTTATCTGTTTGCTCTGTCAACCCCTCCAACTACCTACTTGTTCTGTCCCTGTCCCACAGCTCTAATATCTGTCTGCTATCGTGCTCCTATGTCTCCCATTTGAAAAGGAAATTAAATAAGATGCAAATATCTTGGTCCCCTCGCTGCCTGACTAATCGGCCAGAGACAAAAACGAGGATGGAAAGAGGAGGGGAGGTAGGGAGATTTGAAGGGCCACAGCGATTAGACAGAAAAGCAACCTACACAAAGGGTACAGGTGTGTGTGTAGGAGTGTATTGGTACATGGTGAAAAACGGGATGGCTGTCACTATGTGTAGGCAGGATGTATAATCAAGTGGACGGCTTTCTCTCGCAAACTTTAGCAACAGGATGTAACCCATCGGAATGCTCTTACCTGCTTATTTGTCTCTTTTTCCTCCATCCTTCTTTCTTGTGGTGTGGCTGTCCAATCATTCAGCTCGCAGTGATTTTTCAGCAGTTTTGTTGGAGTCATTAATTTTTCTCTGCCCTCTACCTTGTCCGTCTCTGGCTCACTTGTTGTTTAATAGAATATATATGTAAGTGCTTTTCAATGCGAGCCGGCCGGTTGAAAGCAAGTTGTGCTATTCATTAGCGAGGTACTCGGTGGGATTGCTCTGCTGTCATGAGTGGAGAGGGTCTTAAAAAGAAATTGATCGAGATTATTGCCATTTAAGTCTGTGTCTGCACCTGGAGGGCCTCTGTGTTTGTTTGTAAATACAAATGGGGGGAAAAAAGTTGTTGTAGATGCAACCTTGTTCATTACCATCATTGTTGAAGCTTATCGTCTAACAGGATTAAGTCGGGATGGGAATACTTCAGTGTTTTTCCCTTTAAGATTATGGAAATGAGGAGAATAATGCACTCAGAGATTGCATCACTCCACCAAATTTCCTGGATCAGCAACTTGATCTAGATCTGGCTTAGTAATCTAATCAACTATACTTTTCTCCAAGAGCAACCTCCACCAGATTTCACGGACATTTCTTGCTATTTCTTCTGACTAATCAACCAGAGTTAGACTATCCTTGGAAGCGTCACCTATGAGCATTTGAACAGAACTTTGATCCATTTGAGGTTATAGTTAATATTTTATAAACCAGAGTGGTAGGTCATCCGACATAACAATAAATAGACAATCGGTGGTCGATCTTTCTGAATCAGGGACCCTAAAAAGGACAAATTTTAAACTGTAAGGATCCATGTCATAGTTAACTGCCTTTGATTCCAGAAGTTTATTTTAAGAGATATACAGTGTTACCTCTGTGTACAAGCTTAATTCGTTCAGAGACGTTGCTCGCAAACAAAAAAACTTGTAAACCGAAACAAATTTCCCCATTCAAGTGAATGGAAATCCCATTAGTTTGTCCATATCCCAAAAATAGTCATATAAAAATCAATATCAACATTGCACACAGTGCACTGTTAACAGTGCACAGGCTGTATTATGTGTAACTCTGGTTTGTGTTCTTCTGTTGCGGCTTTCTACAGCCAACTGTCAGGTGATGCTGAATGGCCAGTGTTAATGGTATTCACAGTCTCTACGACATGCCAACGCTGCTGCTCCTCTCAGGATTATTCCTCCTCAAGCTTTTGCCTTCCACTTTTTCAGCTGTAAATTTATAGCTCTGTGACCTTTCACCCATCAGCATTTAGAAAATGAGTCTGACTCACTAATGTGTGACATCATTCGTTTACTTAAGAAAAGAAATGACAAATATCCCGCCCACCAACGCACATCAAATCTTTCTCTCTGCAGTCGCTGTCTCTTCCGCTTAAGGCCAAATGTCAGTCACATCATGTTTATAAACTGTGGTGAGCGTGCTCTCATAACCATTGAGGAGGCAAAATCAAATGTTAGAGTGCACCAAATGTGACTCATATTTGATGATTGGCACTGACCTTATCTTCCTACAAGCTTGTGTTGATTTTATTTTGACAGCATATCGAAAGGTTTGTCATTTTGTACAAACAATCTTCCTGACACATTCATGTCTAAATACAAATAATCGTCATACCTATCATGTTTTTACAGCTAGTTACATTCTAGATTCCTGCCTTAGAACAACCCATTGCCTGCTGACCTTTGTTTATTGTAGCTATCTCCCATTATGTGAGAGGACATACTAACTGAGGTCATGTAGCCCCAGCTGACACCCTAAGCCTCTATACCGGAGATGAAAAGTCAGCGAAACTCCTCCAGTCATGTTGGACTTGGCTCTGCCTTAGAAGCACCAACCAAATTCCCAGAACGCATCTTCCGTGTTGTTTGAATGATATCTACCGGCTGATATATGTATATACAGAGAGCATTCATATTGTAAAACCAGCAAATCAGCTTCCTAAAATATAGTTGGGCCCATCCAGGAATGTCAGCAGGATCAAAGAGTCTGACTTTGATGTTCGATTTCAGATTCTGTCACATTGCCAGACAGTTATAACTGAAAATGATTGGAATGTCATATTCCTTATTTAATCCCTTGTTTGTGTGTGTCACTGTGTGTGTCAGGGTGTGTGTGTGTGTGTGTGTGTGAATGTTTGTCACTATGTGCGTGTATCACTGTGCGTGTCGCTGTGTTTGTGTGTTTCACTGTGAGTGTTGCTGTGTGCATGTGTATGCTGGGGCCTTTGTGTGTGTGTGTGTGTGAGTGTGTGTGTATTTTGGAGTGTAAACTAACAGAAAAACAATCCACCACAAAACGCATAGCTACAGGGCTGTAATGTGGAGGAGTTGGGATCTAGGCGGGGCATAAGGAAAAAGTCTTTAAAAAGTACACAGCATTTGGTCCCCTACAAATATAGAATTTAGTCTGCTGGTATGTCACATGAAACATAATGGAAGACAATGGACCCTGGAAAGAGTATTTGAAACCATAAATGGTGCTCCTGATAACCAATGATAAACAAGACATAGCAATAAAACTGATTATGTGGAATGGGATGTGTGTCATTCAGTCTTTTGTCATGAATTCACAAACGCTATTGAAGTCTACACTCGTAGAAGCAGATACACTTTCATTTTCACCATTTTATTGTTGATCAGCATATATTGGTACTGATATCCTGCTTAATAGAGCAGATGCCATCCCCACTGACTGGCATGTTAATCAGGTGGGATTAGGCCTCAAGTGGGTACAAACATTATGGAAAATGGTTTGAATTACATGCTAAGCTCACATGAGCCTGTAATCCACCGTCCTTCATTTGGAAGAGTCATCCACGTGGTGAAGTGTGCATATTTCTTTGTCCACGCGTAAGCATTGACCTTTGGTGGTCCCCCCACACGAACCAAAACCAAATCACATTCAATCCTGCACACAACAAATCCATTATCATTTAAGATGTTACCCTCTGATTGACTTCATCTGCTGTAGCAGAACAAATCCTGGAACCGACGAGTGAAGGAATAGAGTGAGTGAGAAAAGACGGGCTCTCTTGAGGAATCCCTTTGGTCTCTGAGTGACATCTAATCAAAATGTTTGT
Source organism: Lophius piscatorius (assembly GCA_009660295.1). Taxonomy (NCBI): domain Eukaryota; kingdom Metazoa; phylum Chordata; class Actinopteri; order Lophiiformes; family Lophiidae; genus Lophius; species Lophius piscatorius. The sequence goes on along the minus strand of VRLP01001782.1, from coordinate 47,090 downwards.
CCCCCCCACTAAGCCACAGACGGCGTAGATGAAGATAGTCTTGCCAGAAAAGCAATAGATCATTATCTCAAGGACAGTTTAGCCCCACGCCTATCACACAGTAAAGAGAACACTGAGTCTGGGACAGTCTTCTTTACCCTTTTACTGTCACTCTTCCTCAGCCCTTTCTAAAACCGCATACTGTGAACATCCCTATAACCTTTCCCCCCTTGTTGCTACTCTGTCAGGTGGTGGAGGTTAAATTTCCATCATGATTAACAGATGGTAAAGAAATCTTCACATACAGCCCTACAATCCCTTCAGCTGATAGGGGAAAAGGGGAAATGTTTCACATGCGGCTCAGTCTGAGCGCTGGGTTTCTGCCCAGAGGGTTGAATAAGGAAAGTGAACGAGTTTCGATGTTTCCTACCTTAACAGCTGTTGAGATTAAGTTTGAAGCTAAAAAACATCTGACTAAGGCAAAGCCGTTCAAAGCAAGACATGAGTGGGTCAGGAGGATGAGGTAGTCACAAAATCAAATTAGTATGTGTCATACAAATAGAGGTCATGGGTGCAAAGGGGGATGATCCTGGTCAGAGACCCGTGGCAGCTGTTAGGGTGCAAGAACTATCCTACATCTACTGACCTCTGTAAGCCGGTGAAACAAACTTTATTAATCAAGATCATATTCGTTATTACCCTCACTAATGAGATTTTGCTTTCTCCCTTTGTTTGTATCAGCCAGGTTACAAAAATAACTAAAAAAACATCTTTATAATATCTTAATACAGTATCTTATAATATGTTGATAATAAAATAAATCAAATTGATCATTTTCTTTTGTTTTTTCTAATCTTTTTTCACTCTCCCTACAAAAGAGGGCATATAAGGTGACCCTTATCCATCCACCTCTCCTCAATAATTTCATAAAACTTCTCGGATAATTTGATGGGCGCTGAGGGTGTGTTTTTCATAAATTGTTTGTTCAGTTTGCTTATTTTTACATGATGGAACATATTTTAACTTATTTCAAATATGTGTGCAGTTTGGTGCAAATGCAACTACAAATCTGGATCTGGTTAAAACACATTAGTTATGATGATTATGATTAGCCTTAGCAGTATTAGTATTTTTGTTATCATTATCGTTCTTGACAATATTATAGATTATCCACAAGTCAATGATATTACTGTTGCTGTGGCTCATCCTCTCCTCTTTCCCTCTTACGCCATCTCTTTCAGCGGCCCAATGCCAACCCTGAGTCTGAATCTGCCCGAGGTTTCTGCCTGCTCATTGGCAGTTTTTTTCTCGCCACTGTCGCCATGTTCATGCTCATGGGAGATTCTTGGGTCTCTGTATTCTATTCAAAGCCAACATTCACCCACATCTTCACACAGTGATGTCATTTCCCACCAGGTCACCTGCTCATCAGGAACAATCACTCACATGTCTTCGGATAAGTGGTATCTCTGAGCGACAGCCACCCACCACCTGTTAGTCAGCAGGATTACAGGAAAATGACCTTTTCAGGAAACTTTGTTGGACTGTTGTTGCCTTGGCAAGGAAAAGTCCTATTAAACTGTCCAGGACATCTGGATCATATCAGGATACAGAAAATGTTTCCTCACTTTTACATGAGACAATCAAGTGAGCTAGACAGTGACCAAAAGACAATTATTTTATATCAAACATGTATATTAGTTATGCATCCATTTGTGGGGGAAATGAACCTTTTACAGACTTGAAGAAAAGAGAAAATAAAAATGTGCATAAAATTAAGATGTGCGAACATTTATTTTCACTAGCTCAGATAGTGCTCTCATTGTGAACTCACACACCCAAACACACACATACATATACAGATGTGTCATGAATAGATAGTAAGGTCATTTGAAGAAAAATATATATACTGTCCGTGTGACAAGTCCAGTGACTGTCCTCTGTGGAGGAGACTTGTAATTGTTTCCCCTGCATCATCAGCTCTTCTCATCTACTCGTATGTCTATTTTCTTGTGTACACGTCTGCTGCAGCCAATCAGGGTAGCACATCACTCCTGGACCCCTTAACTCCACATCCCTGTATGATTGCATCTCGTCTCTGTCTCATCTCCGTATCGGCATTGCACCTCATTTCTTCATTTTGTTCTCTCTCTTTGTATTGCTCTTCCATCTCTTCCCATTTCCCGCCACCTCCCTTTCTCATGATGGAAAAGTGATTTAATTTCTTTCCTGTCTCATTCAGCCACCTCTGCTGCTGTTATCGTTTATGGTGTAAAATCGGCTGTAATGGCCGCATGCTGCCGTTCTCCCTTCTGGTATAATAGCTGAATGGATTCATAAGAAATTGTGTGATAATGGCATCATTTGTTGAGTATTTAATGTATGCTGCCAGTCCATGGGCCCATTGTTAGTGAGCCAGGTAGTTATATTGAACATGTGGAAATCTATTAACTTCCACACCACTGCAGAGGAGCCCAGTTTACCTCTCACTGGTCTCCCATGCATCATCATCATTTTAGTGATTACTGTGACAGCACCACTGATCATGCTTGCTGTTAATCAATGGTCCCCCACTATAACCTTTCCCTTTCCTCTCTCTGTGATCTTTGCAGCTTTATTGATTCTTGCTGATGGATATCCTTTCTAACATTTTTCTATAATGAAAGATTGCAATCGGTATTATGAACGACCGGTCATCATGATTTTTGATTTATTGATTGATTGATTGTGACAAAAATAGTTTTACTCCAGGAACATTGGTTTCATTTTCATGTTGAGCTACATTCCTGCTAATGTAGAAGTCTTTGCATAAAGCGTCTTTCTTACTCATGGTTTCTTTGCACTCACATCATTGGTGATTTCACTCTTTTTGAGCTGGATGTACGCCTCAGTTGATCATTAATGATTTACATTAGCATCATTTTCATTCATTCATCATGCAGTAGTTTGTGGTGTGTGTTTTAGTTCAGCATGTTAGTTGTGTTGCTTTAAAACGCAGACACAATTCTAAAGCACTCTTTGCATAGGAATTGTACTTAACACATTTGCTAAAACTGAAAAATAACAGATGATCTACTTTGAGGGCCACGCAACAACTACTACTACTAGTTTCATGATTTTTTTTTAATTTAATGATTTGTTTAGATAGGTTTTATAGTCTCAGATTTCAGTTTTCAATTTCTGAAAGTGTTATGTAGTTATTTTGGATCTTGGGGGATGGTTAGGAACCAATACATATTTTTACAAAGGTTCTTCAATTACTGCAATGTCGGTTTGCTATAGTCATGCACTATCGAAAGACTTACAGACTATATAAGGTACCCTACTGTAGTGGATAATACACCTCTGTCAGGTGTACCGGAGGGGTTAAAACCCCAGGAGTTGCTGTTGTCCCAGAAAGAGTCCGAGACTAAGCCCTTGTGGCAGTGACACCATTCCTTAAACTCCCCATAACCTTTTTTTCTGTGCTCTGTGTCAGACCTTTGAAGATTCAAACTAATCCGTTTTAATCAGATCATACCAACTATTTTCTATTAAACCACAGAAATTGAACTACCTGGACAACATAAATGAAAGCCTCTGTATGAGGTCAGAAGTTAAAGTGAGTTTAGAAAAAGGTTTCAGACGATTTCTTGATGGTTTTTCTCACATGTTTGTGAATAAGTGATCCAAACAACAATAATAAGCCAAGATAGACATAGTGTTACCTTACCTTCACACAACATCTAAGTATAGTACTCCCGAGACACCCATCGACATTCTCCCCTGTCATCACTGCATCCACCGATCCATCACACTATTCTCAGTGTCTATCCGGTCTACCCTATCCTAACAGTCTACAGTAACATTGACCCAGTGATGTGTTCTACTACTTCTGATGCCTTGGCATCATGGTGGGAATACAGAAAAGACGTACGTCCCTACCATAGTATTTATAGCGCTGCAGAACTATAAATATGCTTTAATTAGTAACTTGGAACCATTATATGGATCACCCATATTCTGGACGTATAATAAATGTCACTAAATGTCAATCAATTTTTCTATTTTAAACCAAGTTCTTACTATGAGGTTTTTGTTTGCAGATACAGCATTCTGGAAATAGTAAATGTCAGCAACAACAACCAATGTCCATCAATTAGAGTTTTTTTTTTAATCATAGCTGTCCCTCTATTGTAACGGAGTCATACATGAATTGATCCGTGTCCGATGCAGATAACACCAATAACTATCCAGACGGGCTCTTATCTGTATTCTATATGACTTCAAATCAGAGCTATATTAATTTAATTGCAAACATTTCAGAGCGTATTTATCTTATTCTGTAACCTTTCTCTGTTGTTTCTCTGCGGCCACTCTCACAGAGTTAAGTTTAAGGATTGCATAATTGCAATCCTTAAACTTTTTTTTTACTTTAGTCCCTCAAAAGCATTTTGTGTTATAGCATTATTTTAGCTTTTTTACTCGGTAATAAAAACACACTTTAGTTAATTTAACAAACTATTTTGGGGTTTAACCATTTCCAAATTCCTATCGTCAACGCCTGCTGGACTTTTCTCGGATTCTACAAGATGATCCCCTCCTCTTAAATTGCTGTTGGTAGGTTTATTCCTCCACATTTGTTGATCGATGAGCAGCAGATGGCTCTGTCACTACCATCAGTGATTGAGAGGGCTCTTCTCGCCTATATCCTAAATTGCATTTGGAAACATAGATAACCAACAATGAATTATTTGTATGGCTAAAAAAGAGAGTTCAAATTCCAGTTACTGCCAAGTGTAAAATAATTAATATAGAGGTTGAAACTATTTTTCCTGTTGACAAAATTTCAGCATTTATGGTCGTTGTGGCAGGAACAGCGCTGTGCTTTTGTTTTTAATAGTTTTGTAATTGTGGAAACCAGATTGATTCACCTCATTTCATGTGAGAGCAATTGTCAATGCATAGCTGTAATGGGATGTCTTAAACAATCATGCAAATGTGTACTTCTTCAGATACTATTTGTTAAAACTGTTAAAAGTGTCTCCAACATAATGAGCCTAGTTTAAAAAAAACTAAACAGGTTAATAGTTTATCTAAGGTCTAATGTGTGCTGATTTAAAAAAAAATCAGGGCAGATGTGTCGGTGATTCCAAAGAGGAAGAGGAGTCAAGGGAAAGGGACGTTGACTCCTCTGCATGTATGGTGTATTTTTATGTAGAAATACACAGATCTGCCATACATTATAACCACTGACAGGTGACATAAATTATTATCTCATTACAATGGCATCCGTCAGTTGATGGCCAGAGAGCATGGCAAGCATGTCGTCAAAGTTGACGTGTTGGAAGCAGGAAGAATGGGAGAGCCCAAGAATATGAGCAACTTAATTGTGCAAACTCCTGTCCTGTTTTGGCAGCAAAAGCTGATTGGTGTATTAATACTGCTGCTTCATTTCATTACACACACACATGCTGCAAAGATTTTTCTTATTCCTTGGCCTTCTCACATCAGACAGAAGACTGGCAAGATGCCAGGAGGTGCAATCAGGTGCATAAAGTAATGCTAAGGGGAAACTTAATTGACCAACAGAGTTCAAAGGTCAAGTTAGTTATTCTTTTATGAAAACATTTTTTTGACAACAGGTGAGGTCACAAGAAGAATGAGGTATCTAGTGTGTGGGTGTAGTCATACTTTATGAGTCACGGAATAACCACAGAGATGCTCAGAAGAGCAATGCTTCCTCCGCCAAAGATACACGTTCTGATCATCTTTAGAATTTTTCACAACACAATGCCCTAAACAGACACTTTCATCCCCACTTTGTGGAAGTGATGAATATGATATTGCAAGGTACTGATTACTTATTATTATTATCATCAGGATTTCTGCGAACATCCTGAACCCATTGTTAGTAGTGCTGGAACGAGGAAGTAGCACAGGCACAACCTGATTAGACTCCCTGCCACAACATTGAATCAGATCCAGGCACCAAACAGGTGAATGAAAGCTTATTAATGAAGGTGAAGGTTTCTATTCATTTTTCTGCATACTTAGTTGCACAAGGCCCTTCCTAAAAAGCATCCAACACAGAATCATTCTTTTGTATTTCTGTCGGAGCATCAGAGGGTTAACAAAGCAGGTGGACTTCTTCATCCTAGTCTTAGCATGGATTGTACCCGGACTAAAGAAGCTTTCCCTGTGCCTTTCACCCTGCACCCTCACTCCCACTGCTCCTGAACTTTGCCTCGACTCAGTCTCCACAGGAGCAGCCAAGTGCAGCCTTGTTCTGATTGCCCCGACTTTGTCGATCACAGCAAGGATTCCACATATGTAGCACAGGCACAACCTGATTAGACTCCCTGCCTTAAATTGCAGCAGAAACACAGCATGAGCAGCTCTAGAATGTGTGAAGCTGGCCTTGATGTCACAGAAATAATCATGTTGTTGTGTTTTTGAAAGGATACTTGTCCATAAATGCATGCATAAAATGGCTATACATCAACTAAAATGTATAGAATATAAGGGAAGCCATTTGACGGGATTATTTGTATTTATTTATACTTTGCTCAGAAAAATTTTAAATCTTTTTACAGTTTTTGCACACTTGAACTAGACTAAATATCTTGGACTTGGTGACAAATAGATCAGAAATAGATCAGATTAAATTACATAAGAAATTAAGAAGAAACTATATTGATCAAAGATCTCTAAGGACAGCGTTTATTGTGAGCGACAAACATTTTACTGCTGGGGGCCAACCTGAAATGAACTTAATAGGAACTGAAAACTTCACTACCTTCTAATTTGTCAAGCTGATTTCCTCTTTCTGAGTTACATTGCAAAAAGGCACTCTAATAAACTCATATCTTATTTTAACACCTTATTTTTAGAATACATTTGGTGACAACTTTTGTCCAGGTTTGCGGATAAATCTATTGTGTGGGAAAACACAACACTTGTAGATCTGGAGACCTCCACTGTCTGAATAAAGGTGTATGATGAAGGTGTTGGGGGAGATTTGTGTTTGTGTTTTAACCTCCTGGAGAAGCTCCTGGCCATTAAATCGCATAAGAATGTAGTTTGGTGTTTTTACATCTTACATTTGTCCAATACATTTTTGATTATTTAAAATTTAAAAATGTCTTTTTTAATTGGTAGATGGCACCATCAAAGAGGTCATGCTTGTGTGCTTGTTTATTTGTTTTTTTTTGTTTTTTAGGAATTTCCATGAAGCTTGGAGGGAGCCAAAATAGACCCAATTAAATGAATCTGAGTGCTTCCATATGAAAGGGCTGATCTAGATTTTTTTTGCCTCTATTTCGAAGATTTTTGGGTGGCCTTTATATATATATATATATATATATATATATATATATATATATATATATATATATATATATATATAAATGCATTATTGTGGAAGGTTATATATATCTAATCTTCCACAATAATGCATGGATTTCATGAAAAACGAACCTTGGAGCACATTAGGGGGTCGGTATCTATGGGTTTGTGCAATGTTGCGCTGATCTAAATAAAAATCTATATCAACCAGATTGAAGTGGTTGGCTGTTGGCTATAGGGCTGATTGAATTGGAAATTGAATTTAAATGGGACATTGTTGGACTTTGGCGGAGGACTGTACTCTACTGTGTGCCATTGTATTTAAGTTAATAATATATGTGTGAATAGGGTAGCTCATAGTTACATGGCAACATAAATTACAGGTAATGGAAGTTATGGGTGGATTATTCAGCCTCTTGTCATCATTGTATTCCATTATTGGGATGTATGCCTTTTTGTTTTTCCTATGAGACCATTTCTTACAGCGCTGACAGTGTATGTTTGTCTGTGTGTGACCTATGAGTTAAAGCAGTATAAACTGCACATTCGTTGCCAGAAGCTTTGAGTCTCTTTGGTGTCTCTGTGCTTGTTACATAAATACCCCCCTCAATAAAATGTATTTGTTCACAATAGAGAAGGCATTTTGTCAGTGTGTCTAATGGCCTGTGAGGGAGACTGACTCCGCTATCTGTGTGTAATGAATTTCCAAACTAATGTCATCAAGGACAGGTAGCTATGAGCCTAATGCAATCGTCTTCAAAAGTAATTACAACTCTCCCCGGCCGTGCTCAGCGCCATGCAGATGAAAAGAAACTGCTCATTAGGAGTTCTTGTAAGCATTGGCATCATGCCTCCTCCACCAAAGGTGTCATCCAATGAGAGTATAATAGGGAAGAGTTGAATTTGGCAGCGCTATCGAAAATTGTTTTCAATTGACTGGGAAACATCACATTCATGCTTTTGTCATTCTGTAATTTTTTCTTCATAGTGTGGAGGAATGTGGAGTGAGGTGGCATCTGTGGGTTGCTCTCTGACCTATTCCAGGAAAGCAGGTTAGTAAGTTTGATGCATGGTGTTTGTTGCACAGGTGTGGCCACACACAGTGGGAATTCTCATGACACTGAATGAAAAAGGTCAATAGTAAATCACAAAAATGTTATAACTATTTTGTATTATCCAAAATAGTTATAACGTAGTAATAGATGATTGATGGGACAGTTTTATTGTATAGCATTGGTACGGTCCCCATTCAAAGCATGGCTCAGAGGAACCAATAACATATAAAGGATGCCATGAATGCTGCAGCTTATCATATGTTTTAATTAAATTACACTCGCAGAACAAATAACAATGAGCGCCCTGGCCAAAACAAACAAAAGAGGCAGAAGGCTTCGTGCATTATAAATTAAATGTATTATTATTATTATTATACCAACCACGCAGTGGGCTGTCGGATCTGAGATTTTCCCTGATCCTAAATTCACACTCTTACCTTTGCCACGCCCCCTTTACACTAAACAAACCAAGTGAGACACAGCACCTAATGTAAAAAAATATATAAATACATTGCCAATCATCAAACCTGTGTCCTTAAAGTTTTACAGCGCTTTTTAATTTGTTCACAGCGTCCGTCCATCACGGTTCCTGACAAGTTTTCTTGGACGTGTTTGTAGAGTTATGATAGGGTATCATATCCTGCTTCAATTACACAAGAGCATCTTTAGCATGTAAGGGAAATGTAATTCCTCTTCTCAAATCCGGCAGGATTTTTTATTGATGTAAATACAGTAAAATGTTTACTTAGAGACTTTAATCCTAAAGCAGCATGATAAAAATACAGAGGTGGCAAATATCTGTACAATCTTCACTGAAGTAGAAGAACTTGTCCAAACAGACTCATAAACTTACTTAATTACTAAAGTGAAGAAATACAAACTCTGGAATATGTTTGGAAGAAGTAAATAAACAATGTTGCTCTTTAAAGGACATTTCTATCAGCTCTTTGTGTGCTAACCTAAGTGAACCTTATGCCATAGGAACCAAGGATCCTTTATGGGGTCAGTAGACCAAGCTTCAGAGATAGCATTTGAACACTGCTTGGAGTAGAACAGCTTTCTCTCACTAAAAGGAGTCAGCTGAGGTGGTTCCTGCATCTGGTTTGGATGGTTCCCAGTGAAACCTCCTCATATCCAACTAGGTTAGACCCAGAATTCCCTGGGCCAGAATTCTATTTACTTTTGCTTACCTGGGATCGGTTTGCGGTGGAAGCAGGCTAAGAAGGGCATTTTTTAGAGACCCCTTTCCCCAGCAACACACTCCGGGTCATCCTGTGGGATCCCGAGGCATTCACAGGCCAGATGAGATATATAGTCCCTCCAGCGAATTCCTGGTCTACCCCAGGGTCTCCTTCCAGTAGTACATGGCTGGAAAACCTCCAAAGAGAGGCATCCTAGCGGAAACCTCATCAGTAGCCCAAACCACCTCATGTAACTCCTTTTTACGCGAAGGAGCAGTGGCTTCACTCCGCTGTACCTCCAGCTGTATTCCCCACATCTGTTCAAATAATTATTTGAGGATAAGTGTAGCATCTTAGGACTCTAAGGTAGGGCTCCCACCAGAGTTTACACAACACAAGCATCCCAGCGATCATTTTAATACTGCCCGGTCCAATCCAAAGCAGGATTTAATTTTGCTGGGATAAATTACACCTGAACTCGAACATGACGGTCATGACAGTAAGAGGCCTTCACCGTGTGTCGTCAAAATAACACGGATTAGTCAGTTGCACGTGAATGAGGTCATGTCTATCTAAACATTTTGTGTATCGTTTAAGACAGGCAGACGGGTTCATGGCCCCAGATAAGCGTATTCATTGTGGTGTACTCTTCATTCAAAGACTTAGAATTATCCAACCGCTGTAAAAAAAAATATAATTTGAATAACATATTGACCCAGAGGGAGGAGAGCTTGTGGGTTTTGTGTGTCTTTGTGCGATGAAGCCGTGTGATGTGCATGATGGAATGTTAAATTTGAGAAGAAAGTTCTTTAAGAAGCTATAATGCTCAACAATCTCAGTATGAAATAACAGAGCAGCACCTGTGCCCAACTTTCATCCCTCTTCTTCATCTTTTCTGTCCTGGAGTCAATCTGCTCCCTACCATCTTCATTAGTCATGCTAGCCAGGCTAGCTGTCTGCTCAGTGTATGTAGTAATTCATTGTCAAACAAGCTGTGTGGGAAAATGACATGGTTTTGTCAGTGTGCGTGGGAGCCTTGATGGACTCTGTAGACAAATGTAATAGACAATAACTGCACTGATGTTGAGAGAAAGAGATTTCTTTAAAGAGAAACATCTATCTTACTTTGTCTGTTTTATTATTTTTTAATCAAATCTTGGATTAGCGTATTTTACCTTAAACCATAGATACATCTACTCTCTCTGCATAATCTGGCCTCGTCAGCTCTGAATTAATGCGATTCCCCCGACATAAGCATAAAAATGTTTATCTGGTGTTTTCAACTGATATTGTGTGGAAGGACGTGAAGTAAAAGTGTGAGAAGGGGCAGCAGGTACTGGTCATTGGTGGCAAATGTCCTTCGTGCTCTGCTCAAATTTCATTTTCAGAATTCACAAACACAACACAACTAGAACCCCCAGCCAGCAGATCCCTCATGTGACATCCACCCATTAATACATTTATTGGATTTATTCTTGCTGGCTGAGAGCAAACTCGTAAAAACTCCTTCCAAACATTGCTGTTACTTTGACCACACCTTGCAACTGTCACAAGATAATATGTCCAATGTTTGCTGAAGATAGAATAAAAAGAAGCAGTAAACCCTCTGGAGACGGAAGTCAAGTTGGCATAAACCCTAACATACTGAACCGAAAACATGCTAGATCTGGTTTTGGGTTATGCCTAGTTCAGGCTATTGTAGCAGTGGAGGTGATGTATGAAGATGGGATCTTTAAGTATGATTAAATCAGGCAGCAGCCATGTGTCGTCTGGGCTACTCCACGTCATCAGTCTGTAAAGTCTAGAATATCTTAATATCTCAAATTGCTCTCAGATTTAGCGACAATTAGACTTAGTAATATTATCGTTGCTAGGTAAAACAACAATAAAGAATAGAGCTTTGTTCAAATGCGGCAACAATAGCATAGAAACTATTGACCCGCCTCTTCATCAACGCCACATCACTGAATAAATGGACGGGGTCAAACTTGTAGTGTTGCTAGCCTTCCAACCAACACACAGTAAAGATTTGTTGTAATGAGATGGCCTAATCTGACAGGATGAATCTTGAAGACCATCATTGAAGACAAAATATTGCATAGTCTGGTTCAAGAGGATTTAGGCACTGGCAAAAGCTCTTTGCAAAAGAAACTACTCACGAATTACAAGAATTTGTTTTTATCACCTCTGATTCCACATTGAATGTTATGACTGCAGTTGAGCCAGGGTTTGTCACTTTCTAAGTATATCTAGTGTTGTATGGAACCTCTCCCAGTGTCTGTGGTTACTCCCATTGGGCAGCTCCCAGTTAGGTTTGCGGTGAAATGTCAACAAGGGGAATGTGGGTCTGTTTTCTGGCACGGGCTAACTATAGACAAGCAAATGAAAAACTGAATTGGCCTTTTTTTTGGTAGCTGAAAAATGATGAAGGCCAAATTGTGTAGAGTTGGCGTATTCAGTACAATGGTTTTGTGCCTTTTGTAAATTGTGAACCTGTTCTTTGGCATGGAATTCTCTGGGCTTGATTAGAGGCATGATGCAAGCACAGGAAGGAAAGTCCAATGAAATATGCAGTTTAATTGGAGAGAGGCAGGGCTCACAAGGAAACTGCCTAGGGAAAATGTACTAGATATTCTTAGGCTATGCTTTCATTACAAGCCATTTTGTTAAATTCTCATCAGCTAATTCTCAATTAGCCCAACTATTTTCTCAGGCTTGACTGCACATGTGTTATACGTGTATACGTTTTTCTCAATTTTATTTTTACTCGTTTTATCTGTTATTATCTGCTGTCATTTAATAATAATAATATAATAATACATTTAATTTATAACGCACTTTACATTTGGATCAAATCTCAAAGTTCTACAAAGTAAAAGCAGATCAAAGCATCAATAAAAAAATGAAATAATAGCTATATAAAAACATGACAAAAAGCAGCAATGTTAATTAAAGTTATAGGTTCTGCTAAAAAGGAAAGTTTTAAGTCCTTTTTTAAATGTGTCAGTCGTCTGTGGAGCCCTCAGATGATCAGGGAGGGCATTCCACAGACGAGGGGCAGCAGAACAGAAGGCCCGATCACCCATGGTGCTGAGCTTAGTCCGGAGAAGGAGGAGGCGGTATGAGTGGGTAGAACGGAGGGATCGTGTTGAGGTCAGTGGGGTGAGTAGTTCTTATTATTATTAGTATTTAATGTATGCACAGCACTCTTGGTTTTCTTGTAATAAATAGAATTACCACTTCCATATCGCAGGCTGATGCACTCAGAGATATGTCCTCTATTTAATCACTCACAATTCTATCAGGTGCCTCATAAAGAGTTACTGAAATTCAATAAGAGATACATCATTTATTCATGATCTAATTTTGGTTTTAATGAAACCCAATAAACCTTTCATATTTAATCACAGATGAGAAGAAGTTTCCTCTTATCCCACTTAAAAAGTCAATCAGAATGTCTCTAAGGCTTCATTCACACAGTCCTTTCAGTGTTGTTTTGTCAAAAACTACTTCAACTGAAATGCAAACGAAAGAGTAAAAGAGTCGTATTCTCAAAGAGAGTAGCTGATGGTGATGGGCTAACGATGAAAGTGTCTCACTGTGATTGGACAGATGTGGTCGGCTTATGAGCACAGCTGATAATCAGTTGATGTGTGAGAGGGGAGGATGGCACAGTGGTATGACCACCATGTCTTCCTTACTGAATTTTCAATAGATCTTCATATGTTTAGTCTTGTTTTATTTGTTGAACTGCGTGTGGATCCCGGGAAGAGTAGCTGCTAGCGTAGTGGCAGTTAATGGGGATCCAAATAAAAAGCATAAATACAGCAAGTACAAAGTAATGTAGATCTAAGGAAGAGATCCCAACCTACGTGTTATGACTCTGACACCCTTTTATGTTGAAATCCTCATTGTAACCTCTCATACAGATCCCTCATTGACTACTGTACAGTATGGCCCTTCAGACAGTGCATGTATAATTTGTATGTTCAGATTTTACTTCTGGAGAAACCCTTTTTAATTAATTAGGTTATTTGATCAGAAATCAACCTGCTTATCACATTTTCTCCTTTACTCCAAATCCTCCTTTATTCATTATTTCAAATACTCTTTGCAAACAAACCCACACACACATTTATGATACAGTCTCAGTGATAGGATCAGAGTGTGGTTTTCTAATAAATTTCCCCCCGGTAAAATATTTTTTTTCAGCTGGGATACACTGACACACACTCATGAACAGCTTAAAACACAGACACAAACTGTGACAAACGCCCTCCCTGTGTGCTGCCGGTGAACAGCTGCAAACAAAGATAAGAGAAAACACATCAATTTATGTGCCACTGCTTTTTATTTATTCTCGGGCTCAGGCTGTGGGATGCAACACTTGCTCCTTGCTTTGAACTCCTAAGCCCCATACACTATCGTCTGAGCCTTTTTTTGCATAAGCGCAGTGCTGATTCCTTAATTATTAAATGCATGATCGGGCTTCAGCTAGACTTTAATAAATGTTGACACACTGGACGCAAAGACTCAGAGCTTTAAAGAGTGCAGCCCGTTCTTTTGCAGTTATGGCACTAGTGGCTGTAATGATGCTTTAATAATGGCAATTATATAAGGGCTTTTGTTCTCCTTTTACCAGTCTTTTATTTCACTCTTAATTGTGCGTATTTCTCTCTCCGTCTCTCACTGACATAATGCAGTGAACTACTCTCTGCTTTTGTTGTTGTTAGCTAACTTTTTATCCTTACCTGCCTGACAAATGTCCTATAAAAAAATACAGAGGAACAGAATATCCTCGCCTGCGGTCATACCGCATGCACTGTTTACTGTCAAGTTTGTAAAGGTGAAGAATACTAAATATTGATGTTCTTGTATCTAGATGCTGATCAACTACTCTGGTTGATCAAGCTTTTTTCTCTTTTGCATGCAGTATGAAGGTCTGGGTGACCATATCAACCTCAATATTGTGTCTTCAATGTTGAGTGAATGTTGTGTAAGCTTGCCCTAACTGAATCCTTCCCAATCTAGGTAGTTTTCTGAGCGCAACATTAGTCACATGTTTATTACTATGTGCATTGTAAACACTGTCCAAAACAAGAAACTTGTTATCTCAGCCCTTTAACTTGCTTAAGTAAAAAACAATTCTGATCTAGTTCAAAGAATGCCAATTTAATGTTGATTCATCAGTGAGGGGAGACATGTCCAGCCCCACACCAGGGATCTCTCCACTGTCTTTTACTCCCTCAAAGTTTGATGACTCTTATTTCAGCCATGGTTTCTATCACTTTTCCTCATCGTATTCTTGCCTCTTCTATCAACGGGGCACTTTTCATTTTTAGGGTATCCACGGATACCGTTGCCGGTACCTTTTGAAATAGTATTCCTATTATATATTAAGTTTAAGCATATATCTTGAAGATCTATTGAGATCTCTTTTAAACAAAAAAATAAAAAATTATATAATAATCTCAAATAGTCTAGTTAATAGTTAGAACATGTGTGTTATTATGTTAAAAACATATTTCAATGGAGATGCAGATAGTATAGCAGGTCATTATACTGTCAACTCTGCATTCTCTGACCAGTTTTTTCTGCCATGCTGTACGAATATCGAGTGGATCTTCATACTAATATTTATTTACAGCAAACTGCATAGCACACTGTCAGCATTCTAAGCTCATGTACTGTGATGAAAGGCAATCAGCCGCATCATAAGGTTAGGACCAACAGTTGTTTGCCAGGCATTGGACCTTGTTTTATCTTTGAGATTATCTGATATGTCTAGAATATGCAAGTTTTTAATCATCTATGAGAAGTTGCCTCTTAATACAAAGTTGTGAATGCTCAGTTGTGAAAGTATGTTATGTTATGTGGGTCGTCACTGCAGGCTATGTTATTACAACCATGTTAATTTGGGGTGGCTGGCAGATTAGTTTGGCAGGAGTGTGAGGAGGTTGTGTGGACAACAGAGATTTTTTTTCTTTCAGAGCCAGAGAACAGGGTTGCTTGAAACGTTTGAGAAAACATCTGATTGAGCCTCTCTAGTGCTCCCATACTGGAAACATGAATAGCAGCTTTCATGGATGCAGCTTGGCCTAATGCGTTTTTTTAAAGACGTGTGTGTGTGTGTGTTTGTGTGTGTGCATGCCCTTATTTTTATTCATGCATTTAGGTATGTATGCATCATAGACTTCATTGGTCCGTGTGCATGTGTGTGTGTATGTGTGTGTGTGTTTTTGTTTATGTTTACGTGAATAACTCAAGGCAAGCGCAAAAAGCCAGCAGCAATGCAATGCTAATGCAACCACTATAAGTATGGGTAGCCTATATTTCCCCAAACATGGAACCGTGTATCTGAAGCGTAAGCGTTACCTGTCAATTATGACTTGCGACTAGATGGAGCTATGCAGAGCTGCAGGCATGTTTGTTTCTTTGATGGGGGGTTGTTTTGTCTGAATTCATGCAAAATCTAGCCATCTGACCGCCACCAAAAGGGTTGTAAATGGTTATCCACACATTAGAATGTAACAGCAATATATCTTTTTTTATTTGCTGCTGTCGCTGATATTGCTCCGTCTTCTCAGTTTTGCTTGCTGTCTCTTTAGATACAGTGATTTTAAATTACTCTTTGAACCATGGTAGACCCTTCCACAGAGTTTCATGAAAATTACGCTTAAGTTTAGTCCTATTGACAAACAGACAGATAGCCAGGACCAAGAAGATGACATTGACAAAGATAACAACTGGCTCTCCTCTCTGACTGGGAATAGGCTCTTCTCCGCCCACAGGGCCCTCCTTGGAGAAGTGAGGTGTTCTTGTTTCCGTTTCCCTCACCTGAATCCCTGTTAACACCAAAAATAACCAGACCAGTGAGGGTCTTTACAACTAGATGTACAAACACAGTCAATTGCAGAAGTGCTTCCGGTGACTGTACATTTAATGCAGATGTGGTTGCATCCATCACGCAGCCATTCAAATATGAACCTCAGCATCACCAGAGCTGTTTCATAAGCTCAAGCCTGCCAGTTTGTCTGAGCCAGCACAGCTACAGCTGCAGCAGTTTGGCTTGCAGACTTTGCACAGACAGTGAGCATGCATGGAATCATGAACAGTGAAGCAGCTTGTCAAAGTCCTTAGAGAGCTACACTACAGCCCTCTGTCTCCCCCAAGTGGTGTGTCATTGTACCCTAGGACCGCTGCATGGTGTGATCATGTACCCGTTTGTGCCCGGTCAATGTTTTGTCGTGTAAAATCTTCATGAGTCTCGTGCAGGTGTCACTCTGTGCTGTGCTGACAAGCAACATTTACAGCAGACATGAACAGGATCAGATTCCAAACCCTGCGCTATAAAGCTTTGGTACTGAGCCTTTGTGTTCTCTATGGCTATCATGTTTTAACAGGATGGATTTATATGCAGGTTAGCCAGGTCAGGCCAGAGGGGGACAATGAGGCCTCCATCCACACAAGAGGGTACACACAGCCTCACTCTGGTGCATGCTGTGCTGCACATGCTAACACTGGGACGCGTCAGACAACGAGGGGGCTTTCGACATTTGTGCTTTAAAAAAACATTTCTGAATGAGGTACTCCGATACCCGAGTCGGAGTAGTGGATTTACCTTGTGTTGACTGTGCTGTCCTCACTTCTCTCCTTCTCTCATAGGTATGAAACGTCCATTCAGCCTGACCGCTCTGCCAAAAACAGAGCTGGACAGGTTAGGGTTCGGCACCGAGCTTGGAGTACAGACGGACAGGGAACCTTGCTGCACCCAGGATGAGGGCACAGAATCAGATGAGCAATCACCAGGGGATGCCCTGCGTTCTGCACTCCACAGACCAAAAAGGGAGAGAAAGCAGCGCAGCTACACCTTGTGTGAGGTCTGCAACATCCAACTCAACTCAGCTGCACAAGCACAGATCCACTACGACGGCAAATCCCACCAGAAGAGACTCAAGCAAATCAGCAATGGCAAGATGCCAAGTAACACAGGTAGGCCCAGAGCACTGCTCTCCTGAACACTTTGTTTGTTTATAGCTGCCAAATCAGATGTAAGTGGTGAGGAGTAGATTGCCACTGTATTTTGTAACGTAGTAGTATAAGCCTCATGCACATGGAGAGAATCCAACACACTTCACAGTCCACTGTCATCGGCCTCTGTTTGCCAATCCCCCATATGTGCTCTATAAAAGTTAAACAAATTGGATTCTATTTGCTGAAATGTGTGCAGACACAGCTTTGGGCTGGACACACACTCACACACACACACGCAAACACACACACAAACACACACACACACATATGCGAGTCGAGCTGAGCTGAATGAAGTCAGTAAATGAGAAGCTAATTAAGTGCCAGTTGTGTCTGATGGATGTGTTCCTGGGAGTGAGGCAGCTCGAGTTAAGGTGGACATTTTGTCATTTGAGTCACAGCCTCGATTAGGACTGTGTTCTAGGGGACTCAGCCTCTCCCTTAAGTTTGACTCATTCACAATCCTGGTCTCTCGCTTTCTTCAGCTGTTTTGAAAATGTATGCACAGACACTACCCATGTTTATGTACAATTATAAAATATTAGATCATTTTGCTGCCATTTTTTTCATTGATGCACAGCCATCAAGTAGGATTGGACTTTTTGGTACGAGAACAATAATAAAATCATTTGCTTTTGTAAACAGACGAGAACTCTAGGCAATGAAATCAAATACAGTAGTACGATTTTAAAGATTTGTTTTATAAGGGAGGGACTAGGAGAGTAATATCGCACATGGGATTTACAAGGATGAATGTATAACACTATGAATACGAGGGTTCACCTCATGTGCCGCCACTCAAGGATAACATTAGACAAAAACAACAAAAGAAGTTTTAAAATTAGGAAAGAAATTGGTGCTGGGTGTGTATTTCTCGAAAGCCGTGGCAGCGTTTGGACCTGCACCTTTTCAAAAGCACTATGGTTTCACTGCTTTACGTGTTTATCCATGAATCACTTTCAATGAAGATTTGCTTAATGAGTTTACGCATTTCAACAAAACAATCACAGCTATGATGATGTTGAACTGTATAAATGTATCATTTGGTAGTTGAAGCGCTAGAGAGCGTTTAAATGTATTTGAGCTGCGAAACTTTGCTCTAAAAACATTGGAAAGGAAAACTTTGAACAGTTGACATTTCTTTCACATTTATGTACATTAGTTTGGCCAAGGCCTGATGTCCGCACTTATGAACTCTTCAGAGCTGAAAATTGGGTTCTGGTGTTAAACATAAAATACTTGTGTCCCCCTTTTTTGGAAGTAGTTTCACCCATATAACATACTAGTCGAGTCTTTCTGAATATTTATATAATGATGGTCCAAAAATATGGATTTATAGAAATATTTTATCTTTACACATTCAGAGATTTGTTATGTTAACACACAGAGACAAACACTAACACACGCACACACTCACACAGACACACAGGATCTACAGCATTTAAAACTCTGGCACTGTTCTAATCTCATATGCCCTTATCAGTTTATGTTTGCCTGATTCAGCATGTTCAGCCTTCAGCAGAGGCAGCCGGTGAGACGGAGTTGTTCAGCCCAATGAATATCTGATTCTAAGACTACATGTAATTCTTTTCTTTTTCTTTTTTATTCAACAACCACACAGATATTCCCACGCACACAGTGGCAAAACCTTTTCAGTTGTGCCACTTTAATCCGATAAATTCTTAAAACTGAATCAAAATGGCTGATAAAATAGAGGGCTGCTTTGTTTGATTTGTATTTGTTTAATTTAAGGTTCGCTTTTTTTCTTACTTTCACAAGTTAAAATGCACTTTTAATTTTATCAGGTGCCCCAATGTAGGGGAAGGGTTGTGTGTGGAATGGCGCCTGACATACCTGTGCGACTTAGACAGTATGCATCAACCTCCAATCTCGCGATTCCTAACGGCGGAATCATTTTATGTACTTATGGAAAGAAATAATTGAGTAAATGTTCCATTTGCAAAGAAGGTAGGAAGAAAAAACTGAACATCTTGTAAAAATATAGTCTATGTCATAAATACATAAATATAACTGTCCTTCCCTTTGAACAAGACACACCGATCAGCCACTACATTATGATAAAGAATAACATTGATTATTGTGTTACAGTGGTACATGTCAGTGTGTTGGATCAGGTATATCTAAGCCTAAAGATGTGAGCAGCCTCGATGAAGACCACGGCTTTGTTAGAACATCTCCAGAACTGGAGGTCTTGTTGGGTGTTCTTGCCCTTCAGTGGTTGGCACTTACCTACGTGGCCCAATAACAGATCCCATAGCGCCGAGAGCTCAATGATGCATTTGGGGATTACAGGCTAGTTCTCGTCGTACCATCCCACAGTAGAGCTACTGTAGCAGTAATCGCTGACAAAGTTACTGCATTACAGAGCTGCTTTAGTGTCTAAAAAGGAGCCTGCACAATAGGATGCAGGTGACTTTAATGTTATGGCTGATTGACGTTTGCTTTTGAATGTTAAATAAATGAAAACACATCTCATGTTGCAAAGAAATAAGGAGGAAAAAAGGAACAAGATCTTCAAAAAGGGGTAATCTTAAATATATAAATAAATCCAACAGTACTTCCCTTTGAACATAAATGGGGGAGAATAATGCAGCAACACTTTGAACTACTATGTATTTCTTAACTTGTTAACATTTGTATGTGTGAAAACCACACATGTAAATGTGCGATTCTGCTGTCACAAAAGCACATATGATAAGCATCAACTTTTACACCACGTGATAGCCTGAAAATGGTAACCGATCTGTTCAAGTGCAAGTGATTTATTATTCTGTCTTTGTCGTACTTCTTTGAAGTTGTGCAGCAGACCACCATGCATGGATTAAGCTTGATAAATTGCATAATTGACCAGAATCTCTGTCATGCAGCCGGGACACGTGTTTGTTGTCTAAGCTCCTTGTTTTGGTATGCAACTGCAGGTGATTCAGACTGAACATAAAAAAGTTTGTCAGTGTGTGTGTGTGTGTGTGTGTGTATGTGTGTGTGGTGCAGGGAATACTGAACTGTTGTGGTGTGCAGATTCTCTCTGACATGCAGTCACAATCACACAGCCTTATCTCTGCTCAACTTCTGCTTACTCCCTCAGGCAGCCAGCCCTGCTGTGTCCTCAGCTCCACCACAGCCCCTCTGTGGTGCATGTGTGTGTGTGTGTGTGTGTCTAGGTGGGTTTGGGTATGTACATGTGTGTAGGTGTGTACATGTGTGTATCCTGCATGCCTGGTTTGGTTATTTTTAGAATTCTTAAAGGCTGCACAGCGTAACTTGGAAAACATAAATAACGTGTGTCGGTCCATCTGTGTTTATGTCGGCTCACATATGTATGGGAGAGCGTTTTTGCCTGGAATATATGTTAGTGGATTCGATGAATAAAGAACAGAACAGTTTGTGGGTGTGCGTGTTACTCCCAGTGAATCGTCTCCATGTCAGCGCGTGTCTCCCTCCCTCTCTGCTTCACTGAGTTGACAGTAGGTTCAGGCTTTTTCTCTCTCTCTCTCTCTCTCTCTTTTCCCCCCTCCCGCAATTTCTCTCTCTTCTTCCTCATCCCTCCACCCTTATGGCATGGATGCTGGGCATGTGGCAGAGCCAGTCCTCCTGCAAGAGGAATGTGCCAGTGATGAAGTGATTTGACTCTGTTATCCAACACAATAATATGGAGAGATGCTTTGAAACGGGGGACCCAGATTTTTGAGTTTGAATGTTAGTTTTTGCCATTATACACCGACAGTGAATAATAAGTTGTTTTTTGATACAAGCTATTAAGATAAAAAAAAAAAACTACTCTTTCCTTAAACTGAATGTAGGAGGTTTGGATCAACATTTAAAATAATATACCATGAGGCATAACATTCTTTCATGAATTATGTTGAAGCAAATATGATTGAAGAAGATCGAATAAAGTTAGTCATGAAAAACAAATTCACAAGATATATACCTCTTGTTTTATGTTGCCATGGTTCTTTTAGGGCTGCTAATGTCTGCTATATTTCATCCTGTCGACAAAGAAAAACAATTACAATGTTCGCAATGTTTCACTGTCATAGAAAATAAAAGCAGAAATCATTGTTGGCTATTCAACAGACGTGAATATGTATTTGGATTTAATGCATTTATATCATGTAATTTACAAAAATATATTTTTTATTAAAAAAAAAAATAAAAAAATTCTATTTCACTTTTTTAATTTGACCACCACTAGAAGGTTACTGTCTAACCTCAAAACAGAAATCAATATACCACTTATTATTCTCCCATGGCTTCGCCTCATACGTGTGAAGTTTAATGTTAAGAAACTGTAAAAACAGCAATAATTTACTGTGTTTATGCAAAAAAATGTTATACAAATCACATCAATAAGTCTCTACTGTAAAAGATCACTCCAAATAATTGAACAATTGCTGTACCGAAGGCGATTACAGTAAGTGCATGCATTCTGTACAAAATCAGAAAGTTTCAATAATTGCACATATTATAATCGTAATAAGTACTGAGCACTGAAAATTACAATAAGTATTAATGTACTGTAGAGAATTGCTGCAGATGATCACATGCTTTTAAAAATCACAGAGACCAATAATATAAAGTTCATTTAAGTGTTGTGAATTAGTATCAGAATTATTTATTATATAGTGTAAAAATTTACAATAAATTATGACAAATGTAATCTGGAGAACTAAAGTTTATTTAAGTGAAGAGAATAAGAATAAATTACAAAGTGTTGAGAATTAGATTAAATCGTTATATGCTGTGGACAGTAACCGTAAAAGATCCTTGTATTGTAAAGAATTGCAGGAAATGATATATAGTATAGGATTACAATCAATTTTCACACACTAGAATTACAGTAGATGATCACATACGGTAGAGGAAAAACACAGTAACTGATAATATTCTGTATACAATTATAGCATAGACCGTATAGGCAGAATATATTTATTCTATACTATGCTAATTACGGCAAATTATCATATTCTGTAGAAAATCACAGTAGCCAAATATGTCTTGTATTATTACAGTGACGTAGTTGCCATTACTTACTGGGGTTTTCACAGTAAGGTTTTACGTTGTGAAGCATAAAACCTTCGAAACCTGTGTATGGAGTTAACGTTAACTGCATACCGGGGTTATTTCTGTGAAGTCTTGCTTGTGGGGAGTGAATGTTTTATTGCAGGCCTTAAATTTTCTTCTGCATAGCGACAGATTTTATTTTTGACATAAGCTACTAACAGGAGTTCCATACATCGCTCTAGGACATTGAGTATAAATACACAACAAGCAGGCATTTCATTAACTTTTTTCTTCAAGCCTTCATTTAGAATAAATACAATTTTTCTCCTCAATTTGACCTGAAATTACTTTTCAGGTAAAATGTATTAATATTACATCAGAGCTAGTTGTTACCTATATTTTAAGACTAGCACCCTGTTAAGTCTTCGAACAGTCAAAAGAAGCTCTGTGCCATGTGTCGTGTCAAAATGCGTTCAAAGATGAGGGCCACCTTCAGCCAAATGAAAGTGTTAAGAAAGATCTGGCTGCATAAGAGATATTTTGTCACATCATATCAGGAATCTTAAACAGTTTACCTTTGCATTTCAAAAACTATCTGCATCCACCCATTTCTACAGAAACTATTAAAAGCGCTGTCATATATGCCGAGTCAGTGGTTGGCTTTGTAACAACATCAATTAACCAGAAAAAAAGTGTGGCTCATTCATACTCCACAAAGTCGTTACAAATGGTTTCCATCAATGCACACATACTTCCATGAGTCTTTTACTTCCATAACATATATTGGAACATATTGACATATTTGACATATACCTGCCAAATATGCCCCCCCCCCCTGGCGCTAAACAGATCTGCCTTGCTACAGTACAGTCGCCATGGGCATCATTCACCCTGTCACTGATTCACCAATTGTCCCTTTCTTAGAGCCCTTTGGGAAGTATTAGCCACTGCAAAAACGGCACCCAAGAAGGCATGCAGTTCTGGAAATGTAATACTTGTCAAAGTCACTCAGATGCTTAAGCTTGTCCATTTTTCTTAATACCAACGCAACAAATTTGAGGACAAAATATTCACGTGTCCAAATGCATTCTACCCACTTAAGTGGTGCCACTGTAACGAGAACTTTCCCTGACTAAAGTCCACCAGTGTTTTTCCTGCTGTGACAAGTCAAAATGTCTTCTGTGGCTCCAATCGATGCTGTGCATTGACATGCTGAATTTTCCATCTTCCAAAAAAATGGTGCTTCCTGGGATTTGTGGGTTTATTTTTACCCGCTGAGAACTCAGGAAAAGCTTGTAAGATGTATTTTAATAGAGTCAAAACAATGCCAGGATTTTTTCTGTTGCACACAGAAAGAAAGGTATACTGTCAAATCACATTTTTAAGGTTTGTTTTCTTTGGTCTGTGCTGTGTTATCTGTGGGTGCCGGCCCACTTGTTTGGTGGTCACTGATTTCCTGAAGGCACTTCCATAGCAATTGACCTCTTTTTAATTGAACAAAACTTCCAAAGTGTGAACGCAACCTTCACAGTAATGCTGCTATATCAAGCAGAAAACCGAAACCTTTCAATAGAAATGCCTCATAAACAAATTAAAATTAAACGAATTAAAAATCTAACAAGTTTTTTACACATCTTACTGAGTCCACTCTGTCTGACTGTGACGATATTCCCCCTTACTGTGCCTCTTTTTAAATGTACGTTGTTTATTCAAGTCATGTTTGTAGAACCCCTAGAGTTTTGACCAAGTCAAGTCTCCACATCGAAGATTTGTGACTTCCGTTTGACTTCAAGCCAAGGCCCCATCCAACTTTGTGTATTGCCTCATTTATTATAAGAGTCAAAGTGACTTTTTATTACTATTATCAAAAGACACTATGTGAATTGTGGGCAACTCAAACAACACACAAGACTTTACTGCTTTTTAGTAGGAACATGTGCACATGAGCATGAAGCCTAATTCATTCCCTCTCTCCTCCGGTGGTTCTGTTCTCAGTGGAGATGTTGGAAGGCCTCAAACTTCCTCTGACCAGTCAATGAGAGCAGGGTCCTTTGGTCCAAAGAAGAAAGGCTTTAATCCTCTTAAATAAACAATGTTTTTCATTTGGCCAAAGACGTGCAGTGAGATACACCAAGAGATGGAGACGGACAACTATAAAACATTACCCTCCTGAGGGGAATGCTTTACTCACATGCCCTCATGAACACACTCATACTCATGTGTATACATGTGCGTAATTAGCTCCCTTTTCAGAATAGATGGTCGAATGAAGACAGAAATGTTTGGAGCGTGGGAAGAGAAAAAGATGAAGAGTGGACAGCATGACCTCATTTGACCCCATTAAGGTGCCTTTTATCTCTATGTCAATGTTTGCCTGTGTATGAAAGTTGGAATTTTCTGTTGTATTAATCCTCCCCAGCTTTGTGATGAGGCATACATTTGTCACGTGTGGATGTGTTTCATCTGAGAGACACAGCCAGAGGGTTGGAGAGAGAATTTGCATTTGTGTTTTTTTTCATGGTTCTCCATATCTCATTTTCCCTTGGAGTTGAGCAGAGTGTGTGTTGGTGTATGCCTGTGTAATGTGAGCCACCGCTTTATGCTTAGTCCCTTCATTACGGTCTCTCACTCTATCTCCGGCTCTGTTTTAATAAAGCGCCAGGAATTGGATTAAAGGCATGGATTTTCTGCTTGAATGCATATGCCAATTTGTATTTATTTTTATGGTTCCTTGAAATTTTTCCTTTTCTTCTCTGGCGGACAAAAATGGGTCCCCCCTCCATTTGGCTTTGGAGACTCAAGACACGAGCACAAG
This sequence comes from Lophius piscatorius, assembly GCA_009660295.1. NCBI lineage: Eukaryota > Metazoa > Chordata > Actinopteri > Lophiiformes > Lophiidae > Lophius > Lophius piscatorius. Next base: position 21,678 of record VRLP01001782.1, on the reverse strand, counting down.
CTGATCGTGTGTGATGTCGGTGCAGCGGCTTTAGCATGTGTCTTGATCGCTCTACATTTAGTGTTGTCAGGTTCTATGGGGTCATGTCACAAATAAGAATAATTGTATGATATTAAATGATGATGCTGGTGTTTATTATTTTATATGTTGTTATTATATGATAATAACAATAAAAGCAATAACAATGATAATGCTGCTGCAGATTATCATATTATTATTGTTATTATTAATAATAACAATAATAATAATAATTATTATTATTATATATATTATAATGATAATGACCGTATTAAACAGTATAAAATAGCTTTTTTTTATTATATAAATTGGTTATTATTAATATGACGATTATTTTTCATTATGAATGAATAATAGTCACTGTTAAATGAACTTTGTTATTTGCTAATGAATACAGACAAATATCAGTCCAATATTACATATTGTATATATTATTTAAATGTATAATAATATAGTAATAACTGAATGTAATGTCTGAGTGTAATCTCATCTGATGTATTGAATAAAGGAGGATTATAAAGATACGATGTACATTATTATTCTAAATTTGTGCTATAAATGATTGAAAACAACCGGATTTAAGCCCTGATGAGCACCGAAAGAATGTTGTATTGACTTCTTTTTTTTATCTGTATGAATTATTCTAATTTCTAAGTTTAGAGAATTTGTAACAATAAAATCTATTTTCCTTTTTTGCCACTTGCGCAAATCTGTCTGTGGCAGTGATGTCCTGTGTTTTGATCCCAGCTCTCCAATTCGGATCTCTGTCCTTCTTCTCCCTCCACTCTGCTTCACCCCAAGGTGTGCCACACAGTGTGACGGCAGTTCAAACTCTGTAAAAAGGTCAACTTACATATCGGGCTGACACTAAGGGCTTAGTAGAGCAAGAAACATGTGGGGCGGCGCTTAAGGCCAGGGGGAGCGGGGCACATCCCTTAGAGATCATCCGAAGTCCGTGTTACAGAGGCTCTGACAGGTCGACTGCCTATGTCTGTGGAGAAGACCAAGCATATCTCACTGTGAGCCCTTATCTGGATTGTCTGATACACAAACTCATTGTCGGAGCTGCCACAGACATATCTGCTAAATTACTTCAACTGTCTCATAAATGTCACAAAATATCAGTCACTTTCAACCGTATTTTGTCAATAAGGTCACCCAACCAACATGACACTCTCTCCTCCTCTTACTCACTGTTGAACTCCTTCCCCCTCACTTGTTCCATTTTTATTCTCTATCTGAAAATAAGGGCTCCGCCACTGCCACACAACTGATAATGTACATATCATGAAGATTTTTTCATCTTCAATGACAAAAAGACAATAAACAGCAGAAGTGGCAAGAATCCACACATTCTATACTCAAGTAGAAGTATTGTTAGTTATGTAGAAATGCAACTATAATAAGTATTTTACAGCTTTTTAAATCTAGTGCAAGTGTCAAGTTACTTGCATAGGTTTCCCTTCGGTTTTGTCTACTTACGGTCTTAAGGGACCAATGTCCCTTACATTTACTTATAAATCTGTCTGGCAGGCAAAAGTGAGCTGACTTTCCAGGAAAAATAAGGCCCCCTACACGTATAAATACACACTCTGCTGGCTTCATGAGAAAATAGCTGACGTTAAATTAAAAATGCATTTATCTGGGAAATGAGAGTCCTTACAATTATTGTCACTGTTTCTTACTGGAAAAATATGGGGACCTATAGGAAGCTATTTGTTCGAACTCTATTTATAATATGACCCAATGGCAGCATGTATATGCGAAAGAGTAAGCGGACCAAGGATGGAGCCCTGGGGGACACCACAGATCAAAGGGGCCACTGAGAAGGGGGCATTAACCATGACTACAGAAGTGATCTTTCCATATTAATTCTCCTGTTGAGGACATTCCCGGGTTAAAATATCAGGAGTGATAGTAAAAATTAATACCTAAGTTAATTATAGCTGCCTGAAAGCGAAGTACATAAGTAAAGTATTTATGGTTTTTCATAACTGACCAAGTTTTTTGTTGTACATTTGATTTAAGAACAAAAGAACAGTGTGAGCTGATGACCCTTTCAAGCATTCCCTCGCTTTTTTCTTAATGCCAATTTTGCCATCATCCCCGAATGTTTTATTGCAAAAAAGGCTCATGAAAGGCTTCTTGTTTAGAAAGAGAAGAGGTCCTTTAAACACCCCTCCCTGCTTCCTCACATACACACACACACATACAACTTAGCCTTCCTCTGAGTCCATACTTATAGGCCTTTAGAGGGGCAAAACTACAGCAAAGTGACTTGTTACCAGCTGTATCCAAGGATGGAGGAGGTGGTCAGAGATAGGGAATATTAGTCAGAAATCCAGAGTAAAGAAGGGGACAGGGAGTAGGGGTAAAGACTGTGAGAGAGAGGAAGAGCAAACAAAGACAAACACTGTCATTTGCTGAACAAGCAGAACTGGCCGATAATGGACCCATGATATATGGAGTCTGAAAGTTTGCTCTGCCTTACAGTTTCCAAAGTTCCCACGCACCTCCACGTCTCACATCCAATGCCGTGCCAACAGAAGCAATGGATATCCGAACCATCTCTGCAGAGGGTCATTGAGTATTTGTCTACCAGTATGGTGATTTTAGGATGCATTGGAATTTGATTTAAACCAATGAAAGCCCTCGTATCACAAAACAGTCTGACAGTGTTTGAGGAACGCTCTGTGCATGTTACAAAACTGAGGTAAACAAGCTTTAGTTAACAGAAGCTCACCAAGTGGAATGGGATGAGAGTGTGGAAGGAGGTCACGTATGTTACCTGCAAACACAGAAATAGACATTTCACTTACGTAGATGGCTGCAGATTCTCCCAAACATGTTCATATCCTTAAATCCTTTGGTCTTTATTCCTTACTAGCAAATATCTTTATTCCTTACTAAGTATTTTTTTCTTAAACCAGAATTACTTCTTTGACAATTTGTGCTGTAAATAGGGCTTCACTCTTCTGTGGAATCAGACAACATGAGCTATTCTTCATTCTATACATGCACTATTGAGCCTTGGGTCCCATGACCATGTTAGTGATTCACTCCTTCCTGTTGGAAGCTGTAGATCAGTGGGTAGAGCGGCCGTCTCCCAATCGGAAGATCGGAAGGTAGCTGATTCGAGTCCCACCAGGGTCTACTTGTCGTAGGGTTCTTGAGCAAGACCCTGACACCTTAGCCCCCTGGGTGCTTCAAAGAGGCTGCCCATTGCTCCCTCAGGGATGTGTCAAAGGCAGAGAAAAAATCTCACTATGTTGAACTGTGTATGGCTCTATGTGATCAATAAAGGATTTCCTCTTCTAATACTGGTAATGGATATAATACCGATACCAGTATTAGTATAAGTGCTGGAACTTCTCTCCTGAACAGCTGCACCCAATACCACTTTAAAGGTATGACACCACTTTAACCTCTCATAGTTGGGCTTGTCGGTGGAAGAAGAGCAATGATAGCTGTGTGGAAATATTTTTAACGCCACGATGCAAGAACAGAGCGTGAACTATGCTCTGCAAAATTTCAAGAGGTGTGAAACACAGCTCTTTTAAATACAAACAATAATATTTTTAGGTGCTAGATGTTGCAAGATTTTGCTGTCTTCCCAGTGCACTAGAGCCCAAATAGGACATACCAATCCGTCAGTATATCACAGACACATTACTACCAAATTTAAACGACTCAGTAAAAAAGCACAACCACTGAGTATTGCAAGACACTTTGGACTTCAGCATCAGCAATTACACAAAAGTATATACTCGTACCTGTATTTGGTCAGACAAACAGCCGTATCGGTACAAGAAAGGATGAACTTTGTGTCTAAACCACTATGTGTCACATGACTGGTGATATTACCAACTTTACTGTAGGTATGCCAGCTCTTTCTGCAAAAACTCAGAGTTACCTCGCGGGCATGACGAAAAAGAGACTACATAAAAACACACATACACACAAATACACAGACACACAAGGCCACTTAAGAGAGCGAGCGAGGCAACTCATGGATGATTTTCATTGTTATTCATGTATTAATTTATTCGCTCATGGCAGACGTGAGACAGGGCCGTAATATGCAGATGTTGGTTTGTTTCTCAATGGGAATTTTCCGGTCCACTGCCTTTAGCTGCCACTAATAATAAAGACAGGCAAGTAAGGTGGGGGAAGAAAGGGGGAGTGGAGATGGAGAGAAATGGGAGTTAGACAGGGAGGGCTGGAGTTGTCGAGTTGCTTCCTGTCATACATCAGCTCTCATAGAAATCCCCCACTCCCCTGTTTTTACAGTCAAACACACACACACAGACACAGGCAGGCAACGACCAGGTGTGATCTACTTGTCCTTGACATGAAGGTGAGCATGTAGAGTTGTCCTCTCTCTATTGTTGACAAGATGCCTGAGCAGCTGCAGGCCATTGCTTGTCTCTCTTCATATCAGCGGTGGAATTTGATTTCAGTATTTAGTGAAGAGATCATTTAAGCTACTACCAACGTGGAACAATTAAGATTTGGCTCAAAGTGAGTCTTGAAAGCCAGACCTTACGACTTTTCACTCACCTTTGATTCTCAGCTCAACAACCAAATGTTTCTTCTTTGCAGCTTTTCAAATACTAATGCATTTTGATATGCAGCTCATTGTGAGTAGTTCAAACTTGGTAAGAAAGTAGTAAAATTGACTGTGTCACTGCCCAAAACATAAATAACCAAGCACTGTAAGGCATCCTGCAGGCAACTGGATGTGAGACATGTTGTTTACTCTGTCTGTTGTTGTGGCGTTGCACCTAGGTCAGCTCCTTTGGGAGGGTCATGTGCGAATGTGAAATATTGCCAGGCCAGAGTAGTAATGATGTCAAAGACAAGATGCTAACAGGCAGCAAAGTATTCACTCTATTTCCTCTTCCTCGCTGCATTTGTAAGATGTATTAACCCATTCCTTTCTGAGTCATTGAGTGATGAAATGGCAGCTAGTAGAGAGGAAGGAGAAGGAAGCCCCAGAACAGTTCATATGAAAGTCAAAGCCAATCGCACACAGATAGATCTCAGATCAAGAGCAATTCAAATTAAAAAGGAAAAAATGTGAGACATCCAAAAGAAGTAGTGGCAGTTGATAAGATATTTGGTATGAACATATATTATTACACTCAGCTAAGACAAAAATGATATGTACTCCAATCAACCATAACATTAAAACCACCTGCCTAATAATATGTAGATTCCCCCTCTACAACCACCAAAACAGCTCTGTGATGCACTGTGTGTTCTGACACCTTTCTTTAAGAACAAACATGAACCTTTTCAGAAATCTGTGGAATTAAAGCTCTTCTGTGAGATTAGACAACACGGGTAAGCTTTCACCTGGGTATCCATGTGTCTTGGTTGCCGGTTGCTATGAAGTCGCTTTGGTGTTCCTGGGGAGAGGGAAGCCTGGAATATCCTTCTTAGCCTGCTTTCACTGAGCCCCCAACCAGGGTTAGCGGAAGAAAATGGATGAATGAATGAATGAATGCCCTTGTCTCGGTTCCAACTAACCCTCAGCAACAGAGGATGTGTTGCCTTTTAAATTTTTTTTTAATATTCAAATAGAGTGCTTTTGCTTGCTATCGGCCTGCAAGTGGAGTCAGAGAGCCCACGTGACCTGAACAAGTAGAAACCAACCGTTTAAAGCTTGGAGGGCTAACTCTCTTCAGTCATAGGTCTTTGTACCATGTGTTTGTCACAATCGGGCTCAAAGTTGTACTAAAGAGCAGAGAACACACCTGAGGGGTTATCAAGGAACTTATGAACTAAGATTTTAAACGCAGTATTGTAACGGCTGCCTCCTCTGCCACCATTTTCACAAGTTGAGGAGTCGTGTAAGCCCCACCCCATGCAGCACTTAGCACTTTAACATACTTGTTAACCTTTTAATTATGATGATGATCAAGCTTTGAGAACCAGCATAGGGTAAGTTGGGTCACCCCGAAGAACCAGCTCCATCAATCAGGCTCCCTGGACGGAGATGCCTGATCATCACATACAAGCAGTGTCTCAGTTCAGGGGTTGCATTATATGAGCGATCTGGTCTACCAAGGTCGGGCTGCATTTAAAGCTTTTAAATGAGATGTTAAGATCTATGGAGAATTTTACCAGCCCGTCCAGTTCCTTTTCCTTGCCTCATGAAGGCCTGCACCTGTCGCCTAGCAGCATTGACAGCTAAAGTTGATTAATCAATGACTGTTAGTCATTTTAATAAAAGCTGTGTGATAGACGCAGCCATGGTCAGAGATGTAGTAGTAGTAATAATCATAGAAGGAGTAGTCATAGTAGTCACAGACATAGAGGCAGAAATTTCAATTACATTTTGTTGTGTGTGCGTATGTGTGTGGTGTGTATATCCTATTATTATATTCAGATGCTTCAACTTCACTCCTGAGCTGCTGAAGGGGAACCATTATGCCGATGCACACTTAAATCTAAACATTACTGGGGAGCAATGACTCTTGGGATAGGGTCGGCCATCAAAATGGGACGTCCTTGCTGCGCCACAGTGATCAGTGGTCCTCAATTGCAGCTTGCAGGATGTGATGAATTGAAATATTGTGATTGATATTTTTTTGTCTGTCATGTAAGCCATGACAACTATATTCATAAATTGAATTTTTCTGTTTAAATGAAAATTTAAAGGGATAGAGAACAGAGTAACACACTCATTAAAAGAACTATTTTACTTTCAAACCGTGTAGTTGATATTGTGTAACAGCTCTGCAGATTAAGAGGGCCATTAAGTTAAAAGCTCACAACAACAAACAGAGCAAGAGAGACACAGCGAGATGAAGAACCTATGGTGTGAAGATGATCTGTTATTTCATGATTTGATAATACTATTTTGAAAATTTATTATTAAGGACAAGTTTTTGTTTCATCCGTCCAATCCATCTGTTTTTCCACAGCCAATTTAGAGTCACCTATCCACCTATACTGCATGTTTTTGGACTCTGGAGGAAATTTGGTGGGAACCTACGCACTTCATTTAATCTACTAATAATCCAATAATCTGTGGTAAAACAAGTATTCTTGATATTTACCTCAGCAAAAAGAGATACAATATATCACTATATTGTGTTGTTAGGTCTTGTTGTGGTCTTTGTGGGCTCACTCCTGTTACACGCACCAGGAGCCTGCTCTTCATTCATTATCACATACCATCGTTAAATGATGCCTTTAATCATCATTCAACTCATCATGCACTTCAATGATTCCCAGTGAGCTATATCATCTTTTATTATATTCTTGGGCGATTATTTCTGATGTATGAACATTCAAGAAGCATTTTAGTGCTACAGCACTTTCTATGCATTCATCTGAACAGTAGCCGTTTACAAAAGCTGTCAAATAAATGGACCAATAAAAAGTTGTAATGAAACAGAATTTAATAGTAAAAAATAGAAACGGGTGATTATCCAGCAAAATACTAGGACCTTCAAATTGTCCATTAATACTGTACTCATACAAGGTCTTCCACTGCTGTTCTAAAAATGAGCCTCACAAAATCCATCTCGCACGGTGACGTCTTGGTGCCATGCTAGTGCGATTTGTACAAACACACATGCAAGCTTTAGTATCTGGAGCTGAAGCCCACAGGCATGCACCCAGGCCAGAGTCCAAGCTGTGTCAAATCAGCGGCGTCTTCACCAGAGGCCAAATCTGTAGCGTATAATTAGCTTTTAATCAGCACCCTCATTCAGGCGAGCAGTGGAGATTAGCCCTGCTTGGGCTCTGCTTAAAATAAGAATTCATAAACGCGTGTGAAAGCCTCTGACCCATCGCATCCAATCATACGCTCACACACAATGCCAGCCCCCCTCCCTGCTATCCTCAACCCATGCCTATGAAGCTCCTCTTTAATTTCCCCTCGCTCTTCGACTGTGTCTACCCTACATTTGTCAACATTGTCATATTTTATTTAAAAAAGAGAAAAGAAAAGAAATATGCAGCAAACTTTGTCGTCGAAACCGAGTTCCTCATTTTCCCTGGAACAGAAGAGTACACAAGCATGTACAACACAACACGCCCGACCTTCATGACACCTTCTCCGCTGGTGGGTCTATTTGGATAATCCAATATGGGGAATTTAAAGTGAGCGTCTTTATTAAAAAAAGCTGCTGGGGTTCAAGAGCGTAACATTTTAGATGAGTTTGGCTCGTCTAATCCCTGCCTTTCTCTGGGGTGAGCTGCAGCATTTATGCCAGTAATGAAGTGCAGTGAGATGAAAGCCTTTTTAATGGGATTTAGTTAAACTGGGACACAAACCAGAAAGTCAGGGATGGAGGAGAAAAACACTTCCTCATCACAGCCAACGTCATTTTTATTTCTGCTCCCATGCATGACAGCCTTGTATGCTAGAATTATTTAATCGATATGTGTGTGCGTTAATGCATGTGTAGCTATAATAAATACGTATCACAGTATTATTATATTACTGCTTTGATTGTTTTTTCTTTTCTTCCTGTTTAATTTCCCAATGGATAAATCTTTAATTCTGCTCCTTCCACATTTTTCTACGTTACATGTGGAGTCAGCACATTGTGAGAGTCACAATTTCTTGATTCATCAAATCCTTGTGATTGAGGATTTCAGGTGATGTGTTATATGTGAACTAATATGGACTGGGGTTTACATGTGCTGATGCATTTGATTAGATTGGCTGTGACCAAAAATGCTGATTTGTAATGCTCCTGCATCTGCTTTTTTCATCAGAGTTTTTTATTTTATTTTATTTTTTTAGAGGAATTATGTTTGCCAGCATCTACACTAATAATAATAAGAATAATACATTTAATTTATAATGCACTTTACATTTGGATCAAATCTCAAAGTGCTACAAAGCAAAAGCAGATAAAAGCATCAATAAAAAATAAAATAATAACTATATAAAAGCCTTACCAAAAAGCAGCAATGTTAATTAAGGTTATAGGTTCTGCTAAAAAGGAAAGTTTTTAGACACATTTAAAAAAGTCCTTTTTTAAATGTGTCAGTCGTCTGTGGAGCCCTGAGATGGTCAGGGAGGGCATTCCACAGACGAGGGGCAGCAGAACAGAAAGCCACTGTTGTGTCTTTCATCTAAAGAACATAATGGGAATATCAAAAACTGTTAGAACCTTAACAACTGACTGGACCTTTGGGGGCTGATAAATAATTATCAAATTTTTTAAGGCAACCCCCAGCTGTAACTTTATCCCATCTATCTAAGTTGGATTGGTTAGGCTGACTTTACCAAACATTAAGCTTGTTAGTGATGCCCTGTTGTCTGGTTAACTTTCCAATAATGCTATTGTTAGCTTCATCGTCACCCAAAGTAGCTTAATAAGACTCCCCAATGTATGATTTAACGTATGTAAATCATGTATTGGGGAGTCACAGTTCGTCCTCATATTACTTCATCCATTGCTTTGTCAAAGGGGAGTTGGTCTGATCCACTTTTGTTGCCATGCGATTAAGCCTTGTTGAAGTTAAGGTTTAGTGGTTTTCAATTTGTTCAACACTTCAGTCTATCCAAGATTCACTCAGTCTTTCTGAGTTTGTATAGTTGAGTATTTCTTAGGCTTCTACTGTCCAGGCATCCAATTATGTTAAATCCTCTTGAGAGTTTGCATTGAAAACAAATTCCTGCTACTGTTTGAGTTATTTCCAGCCTCTAAATGTACAGACAACTCTAACAAATTTTCTCAGTATCTCTCACTCTGTAGTCGATTGTCTCCTGCACCTTCCACTTTAGCATCTCTGCTCAGCCCACGTAGCTTCAGCTCCAACCCCAAACAAACATCAAGGGAATCAAGGGAACTCGCAAACCTCCAGCAAGGCAAAATAGTAGCGAAGGTTTTGGAAAAATACATGCAGATTCCTCCATTAATTTTTAAGTTATTGCCAGCCTCTTAATCTACCGACGACTCCAATAAACTCTGAGTATTGGGCCCCCCACTCCAACCCCATTGGAACAGTAAAGGAATCAATGGTACAAAGGCAGCAAAGCGCTTTTTACCTTATTTTAAATGCTGTGAAACATGTAACGTCAACATAATTTAATGACCTCTAGAATATGGCAGAACATGCATACATCTGGTAAAAATTTTGTGTAGTGTTCGGTAACTCTGCTTACAAGCAAGCAGACAGACAAAGAACAATACATACAAACAGACAAACAACGGGGGTGAAAACTCTTTCCAAGGCGAAGGTCATTAACATGAATGAAGAACTGCTTGGGATGAAGCACTCAGTATCAGTTGGGTAACTTTCAATGAGGACAGGAGAGATTTGATATATGTCAAGTTGTGCCAACAGTAGTCTGCTAGCTGATGTTAGCCTAAAGGGCTAAACTTTAGCTGTTGCTATGCCAAACTGTCAGCTGCTTTGGGATGTTTTCTACATTGATCTCAACCGGAAAGTATTGATTAAATTATCTTGAATTTGTCCGCTGAAAATCAATTGCATTGCATAATTATTGGTTTGGCTAATTGTCCACCTCCTGCAGATCAGGAGGTGTAAGAATAGATCTGTAAATGCCTCACACTACCAGATGATCTGGACCAAACATCCCAGACCAGTTTTCTGCTCTGATTGTGAGAAGGACTGAATGGGTGTCAAAATGACCCAGATTTACTGTAGTGTTAGCCTGGCTTTTAACGTTATGACCAAGTCAGACTAATTTAAGTTAGGATTGAGAGAAAAGTTACACTGTGGATCATATAAAACCCCACAGTGAGCAGCTGCAGTGAGAGCCAGTGTGTGTGACTGGTGCTCAAACCAGTCGGCTATCCTACGACTGCTGTGATGAACTTGGCTCATGACCTCCTTAGGACCGCACTGCCATATTGCCCCCCCTCCTTATTGTTATGTCAACAGCATCTGTTGGGCCCGATAACAGGATTAGACCAGACCCCTGAGCTAGTTTGGATTAGCCAGCAAGGCCTATTTTTTTATATATCTGAGAATCCGTGTGTGTGTGCGTGTGTGTACGAGTCTATCTTGTCAGCAAGAATATACCACAGTAAAAAAGATCTGACAGCAGCTTTCATTCTTTATCTCATCCATCTGATATAGCCTAATCTAATTTTTTCTACCATATTTATCCTCTTTCAATCAATCTTATACTTTCTACATCCATTATAGCACACAGTCCATAATTCATAGACTCACTGCAAGGATGGTCATTTGTAAAAAGAAGTGACCCTCAAGTGCTAAGCATATGAAACATTATTATCCCGACCAATGGACTGAAGGTCACGTCAAGGTCCACTCATTCATTGCTCATGAATAATACATGTTTCTCTCTAACATAATTATCAGCTGTCTTGGTTCTTCAGGTAATAAACTGTTTCCCGGTTCAGAGAAGCAAGAACACATATGAATCCCTGGATTAGTATCCCATGAAAGTAAAAAAACCTTTGTCCTTTTTTATGCAACCTCATTCATCACAAATCCAGTACAAAAGAGAGGGTGACTGTTACCCTCAAATTCTGGAGAACAAAAGCATACAGAGGTCGATAATGAACTTGGCACTCAGCGCGTCCATGGGATTTGAGAAACACACACAGGAAAAGTATGATCCCAGTGGGAATCCACGTTGACTTCCCCCTAGGATACATCAGTCCCACTCCCATCTGTCTCTTGTTGTTCCCGCAGGGAACATGCAAAAGTCGTTGCGCTCCTGCTGTCACATTCCTGCCAAACCTTGCACCAGGTGATCTGTTTGGTTCCAACTGATCCAGGAATCTGACAGTATCTTGTATCAAAATTGGAAAAAGGTTCTCCCTGGATGTCCAGGGTGTTTTCCCGCATGTGGGTGTTTCTGTGTTAATTAGTTGAGACCTTTAATGTAAAATAAACCTCAGTTGCTTGAAACAGAATAAGCTGATAACTAGCAACTGAGCAAATAACTAGTTGTCTGTCACATTCCCCATCTTCCTCTCTCTGCAATGCCTTTCTAATCTCCATCCTCTCCGTGCAGAGCCCTAATCAGGGATAGGACTTCCAGCTGCTTAAATGACGAAGCTATTGTGCGGCTTCGTTTCATGACACACATCATACCCACAGTTTTCACCCTAACTCACTGTTATTCTTCTCCCAGCTTGGGCTGATTTGTGCATTGCAATGAAAATTGTTTGAGACCTTTCACAGAAAATAAGCTTTCCCATTTCCCCTTCCGTACTCAGGTTTGCCAAGAGCTTTAGTTAAAATGGCCGACAGATGCTTTGCATCATTGTGGTGATTTGTGGCGTGTACAGTGTGTCACTGCAACTCGTGTCAGGCTCTACCATTCATTCCCGACCAACAAAATTAATTAGCCACTGGTGATCTGATCTTCAGCTCAAGCTTTTTAATCTGACCAAAGCCTAGGAAGATGCTGGGAAACCAACAGAGAGATGCAGGTATAATTCCTCCAAGCCTCTCATTCTCTGGACAAAGCCCTCCTAAAAATAGATTCACATAAGGTTATGCTTCATTGAATTGATTTTGTCTGATGGATCCCTATCTAAGGGAGTTTTTTAATTTCAAGTATAGAAAGTAAAGGAAATTTTGGTCCTTCCATAAAGGGAAAATGAAAAAATTATTTTCTGCAATTTGACATAACATATTCTTGTCTTTGGGGGTTTATTTTAAAACTTTCACTTTAGAAACTTTCAACAAATTGAAAGCAAGATTAGGATTTTATTTACGATATGCATTTAATCTGATTGTATTTTATTTCAAATTATATTCAAGGTTAGGTGGATCAGCTTTAATGTCAGAACCACCTGTCTAATATTGTTAGCTCCCCCTTAAAAAAAGAACAGCTCTGCCATGCACAACGTGTTCTGGCATTATTCAATAGGAAACAGCATTAACTTCAGAAAAATGTGCTATCAGAGTTCTTCTGCAGGATCAGACCACACAGACTAGCTTTCAAGCACTGCATGCACCATTAAGTCTTTGGCACCCAAAACACTATCGTCGCTTCGAGATTTGTTGTCGCTGTAGGGCGAGAACAAATAATGCGCAAAGAGAGCTTTAGAGTTGTGTCTTTGCTGCAAAGCCATACAGCTAACTTGTTCAACCACTACATAACAAACGGCTGTTTGATGAACGCAAGAAGGCCAATAGAAACACTGCAAATATGAATCCACTATCATCAACACAAACTTCTATAACAGTGTACACCGATCACCTCATCCATCCAGCTCAGACTGACACACAGAAATCACCTCTGTAATCACATTCCATTGAGCCAAAGTTACATCTCCAATAAACAAAGCGAATAATGATGACTTCAGAAAAGTATTATTTACACTGGACAAAAAGAATGTCATTCCCACCTGAACAAATGATTATATTCCCACAGTGACATTACCTGTGCTGATGCTCATCATCGAGGGGAAATAGAGAGGGATATCACAGATGTCAAGTACTTTGCTGCCGACCCATGGTCAGAAAGGAATAATTGAGGCAGTACATAGACCTGACAGCTCATTATATCGATGATGATTTTACAATGAAAAGTCAATGCTTGCAAACATCATCTTTTCCCCAAAAATACCATACCAGACAGTAAATTACAGAGGAAATGAGAAAGTGGATGTAGGTTCAATGAATGGAGTGAAAGACTTTATTTTGCTTCTAGGACATAACTGAATTTGGATGAAAAAAAATCTCATTAAATTCTGCAGCTATCGTAGCTGTGCGGCGGAAAATAGAAAAAAATAAGAGATGCCTTGTTGATCTATTTTTAGGTTAAATTTTTAGAAATTTAGAGCCAATTCATAAATAATAGTGTAATTATTGTGGTGGTAGAGTGATGGCACTGGAGACTCAAGTTAATTTCTATGTATCTCACTCTCTCAAGTGTGTTGGGCATTCTTCTTGATTCTCCTCTTCCCCTAACAGATCAATCTACCTGTCTATTGTCTCACCATCACACTGATGCCCTGTCACTGTATCTATCTATTCTTTGAACTCTTCTGTCAATCAGCTCTCCCACGCTGCCTTCTTGTCCTCCACTCTGTTAGCCTGTTTCTGTCAGTAGTTCATTCTGTTTGTTCTTGTCGCCCCCCGCTCTATAACCTTATTAACTGCCATTTGATCACGTTCAACCATGTATTTCTCTGTAGGCGCATTCATGCCAAAGATCCATCTATCTATCTTTTGGATATCTTGGCATGCACACAAACACATGTGCTTATAGTTGCACACATCCACAGATGTGTGCAGGTGTAGGAAATGACTTTGCTCAGATAGCCACCTGCTGCTTCTTCCAGCTGAGGCTGGATTCCACTGATGCAGCTCCTTCTCTCATCGGCTATATAGTGTCTTATTTCCATGTCCCGCCTCAATATATTTGATTTGTGTGTTTCTAGTCGTGACCCCCTGCTGATCATCGGTCATAGTTTGTGTGTTGTGACCTGTAGCAGGGCAACTAGACGCCATCCAAACATTTCATTCTCATTATGTTTTTTTTAATTGTTTTTATCAGGAAGAAGGTCATTCACACAGCTTACCAGGGATAGACAACCAGATTTAGTATGCAACATTTGCCCTGTGGAATGACTCATACTTGGTTATTCACATACTGGATTTGCACAGTGGTGCTCGTCTATAGCTGCTATGTGGCTATTTCTCTACAGTATTTACGTATGTTTGTTTGTGTTTCTACACAGAGGAAGTGGGGGGTTGGTTGCATATTGTGCTCGGTCCAGTAGACCCCTCCCAGGCAGAGCGGAGCTGTCTCAGCTCGTCAGTATTAGATTCGCGTGGCACCCTGATCCGCTACGACAGTCAACCACAGGAAATGATGGGATGTGATACTGCCCGAAGCACCCATGTGACCCGACGTGCAGAGACAGGCAGGAGGTTACTTGGTGGGGGTGTTGGATGATATTGAAGAAATAGGAAGGCAGCGAGGTGATCTGTCCTCAAACAGCAGTGGCAGAAACTGTAGCCTCATCTGAAACAAACACAGAACGCACAACACAGTGGCACGGACGCTGACACGTGCACAGACAGGCAAATATACAAAAACACACCCAATGACATTGGGTGGAGGCCATGTCTGCTGTCATTCTTATCCACTTGAACAATTTAGAAATGAATTCCAGCATCCCATGATCAAGAACTTTAAGGTCTTGCCTTTGTCTTTAACTCCACATTCATCGGCTGTTATAACCAGACATATTCACTGACTCAAATCTGGACACACATTGTTACACGCAGGTGGGTTCAACCTCATCACGGCAGAGAACGCAGTGTCCACTGGAAGGAAAGCCGTTTAGTCTGTTGTTAATTGTCTTAAATGCAGGATATCTGAATTATCAAGACACAAAACTATGTCTTGCATGTATTGCCATGCATCTGCACTGGAAACCATCTACCATGTAGCACTGAGGCTTATCACAACTTTACGTCTTAATCACCATTGCTTGTTGTATATGTGAGTTAGATGGTTTCCTTCGTTATCTGTAGACTTAACCAATTACCTATTCTTCTTCATTTGGTTTTAATTGGTCTGCTTCCATCATATTTCCCGATCTGCATCTTGCAAAAAAAAAAAAAAGGAATTTTTCCTAACATCTATCCCTAAAAATTCAGACTGATTTCAGAAAAAGGTACATTTCTAAGTATGCCGCTCCGTCTGCCTCGAATCAGTTGCAAAGTGTCCTGAATTTCAGAGAGCTGGTCTTAAATTATTTGAATTCAGGCACATCTGGCTCTGTATGTGAAATATCCGGGGGGGGGGTTCTGTCCATCAAACTTAAATGTGCCGGATTTTCAAACACAATTTAACATAAGTCAAAGGAAACATTGGTAAAGAAATTGCTAGATTTATATTATACATGTATTTCATAGGAGAAAAGATACAAATACATAAATCACCAGTGTAAAAGTGTATTTGCACCTTTGAACTTAACAGATAGTTGCAACCATCTTAGCAGCTGTTTCTGACATCATTGTGGTGGAAATTTGGCCCACTCCTCTCTCCACAACTGTTTAAGTAACTTAAACTATAGTGCTGCTACTTTGGAGGGTTTCCGAAGCATGAACTGCTCTTTGAATGTCCTCAAACAGCATATTGATGTTGTTCAGGTCTCGATTTTGACTACGCTATTCTATTCATTTGGAGCTTTTGAGTTTGGGATCATTGTCTTGCTTCATGACCCAGCTGTTCCTGACCTTCAACTAGCAACTTGAAGTGGTGCAGCAAAAGCATCCCCACAACGTTCCCCAGTGTCTTTTGAATAATGGAGCTATGAGCATTCACTAGACGAATCTTGGAAGGTCGGCGACTTATGGGAAGGTTTTCTATTGTTTCAAAACTTCTCCATTTGTAAATAATGTGATTCAAAGGGAATCTTTGGAGTCTCAGAGCCTTATTAATACATTTGTAACTTTCTCAGACTGATTTGTTTCATTCATCTTTTTTCTCATCTGTTCTGGAATTTCTTTTGATGTTGGCATAGTGTGCTATGAGTTAAACCCACATGCCAACTTTCTGCTTCCGTTCAAAGGTACAGTGTGCAGTGTTTAGTGGCATCTAGTGGTGAAGTACCAGATTGCAGCTTATATTACACATAAGCTCACCCATCGCTATCCAAGAATATACGGTAGCCTTTAGGTCTCAAAAAGCTGTCATCCAGGATCATATCAAGTAATTATGTTCCTTTAGATAGATATATTTAAAAATTGTGTTTCAGCACAGCAAGCTTTCGGTCCATGATCCCGGAGAGCGATGAAGTCCTGGCTGCCACTCTCCTTCCGTTTCAATTAAACTTTTATAAATCTACCTGGTGCTGACTCACCCGCGGAGGAAATGCCACAATGGGTAACAAGCACTCAGCGTTTTGCAGTCGGCCAACTCATGAATTGGTTCCTTAGGTGAACTGAGCCGACCCAGCGGTTTACCTCTCAAGCTCTAAAACTCGCCGTCAAAAGTGCTAAGCAAGAGGATATGACATGTGAAATGCTTGAGATGTAAACTGGCAAAGTCGGTCCAGTTCAACTGGGGAAATCAGCTCGAGTGGACATGGACCCCTGACGGTTCTGGTGTGAGGACACACCGGTGTGTGAGGACACACCGGGAGGAAAGATGACAGAGCCATCTTGGCCCATGAGCTTAATAGCGGCAAGATCCGCGTGGGGGTGGGGGCATTCTAAAGCCGCCAGCCTCCATCAGTGTGCAGCTGTCGGCCACGTACCGAATTTAGTGTCCCTTGTCGGACTGCCAGACCCTTCCGTCTACCTCGTCGTGGTCTACATGTTTGCTTTTTCTTGTGACAAATAATAAGTATGACCCTACATTTGGCAAAACAAAAAACAGTCATCCAGTAACAACTTGAAAACACAAAAAAACGTTCCCGTAGCCAGTGTGCGGTTTGTCCACTCAGGCGAATGTACAAACATGGCAGCGCAACACAGCAACTTCCATGAAAGAGAGGACCCGCTTCTATGGATATGTAAGAGGCTTTTCCCAAACTCACTTAAATATTTTTATTTCAACTGATTATACAGAAAAAGTATAGTTATGAACATTACCTTCCATTTATTCAAAGATATGTTTTAAAGACTGTACCTATAAGCAACGATATGATTGATCAGGTCTGGGTGCGTCTAGTCCAGCTGAAACAAGTTATTAATGAAGTTTGTTGGTTTGTGTATTTCGTTTCGAAGAGGGCAAATACCTTTTCAAACATTAATGTTAACGCAAATGTTATCTTATAACATTGTTACAAGATAACCTTTTTGCGTCAATAAATTAAATGATTTAATACTCAGGTTTTATGTTTGATTTTGTGTAAAGAGCCAGCACAGTTAAATATATACAAAAATATGTAGGTCAGGTTGAAAAAAAACTGCTTCTACATTCATAAGACTGTATTCATTTGTATATTTTGTGTTTTCTTGATGAACTTGTTTGATATTTATTTCTAAATGTATTTAGTTAAATTAGATTTGAAAGCAAGACATAGTAAAACAATTATCCAAAGTTTTTTTTTAACATGGAAAAGCAAGATTAAGTTTATAAAAAGGTCCCCTTTTGGTCTATGGTCTATTTGGTTTATGGTCTATAAGTCTTCCCACAAGGCTGTCACAGACGGGGCAGGGTGAGATGCCGAGATAAGGTCAGATGGGGCCGGTGAGATAAAGGGTCAGATGGGGCCGGCCTTACTGTGAAGTGAGATGACGAGGAGGTACTGCATGCATATACGGGGATTTTTTACTACCTTCTTTGTTTTACGGATTTTCCAACCATCAATTGCGTCACATGCTGTCATATTTCCAAAAAAGATTGAAACCCCAGTGTTTCCACAGGTCATCCTTAGCTCAGTGCATACCTCTCAGTGGATTTCTTTCACCTCTCACCTACAATCACCGTCTCCCCTCTTTAGATTGGAAGTTGCTCAGATCCTTAAACATGGCCTTTTTCATCAACTTTGCGACACATAAATTTAGAGGAGATCTTTTCCATACAAATTTTATTCTCACAAGTAGTTTGGCTGTTCTTGTTCAGACTTTTCAATAGCCCACATGTCCCCTTCCTTATTTTTACTTTGACCAACTCACTGATTGTGAGCACAGTTACCAGCCACATTTTTTATGTGAAAGATATTAGCGTAGCATTATATTCAGCATACAAAGACACATTCTGCCATCACAAAGACTCGTCTTCCCTTTATGTGAGTCGACGAGCACACATGCATCTTCAGATGGCCTTATTGTATTATTTATCGTACCGAACAACAAGCCACTGCGAGGTTGATAAAACCAAAATAAGAGCATAATCTGATTATACTGTATTTGCCTTCATACTTACATATACACTCAGAAAACCAACATGTACTCTCAGCAATTATTACCACTTTATTTCTACCTTGATGTTGACATTTGTCATGCGTAGCCTTAAGGCCATGAATGCCAGATAATGAGAGGGAATGTGTACAACTATGTGCAGGTTTTTTTTTTTTAATAGATTACAGTTCGAAGCGCTCTCATCTGTATGTGAACATGAGCAAGCCTACAAAAACAAAGGCGCAGGAGTCCGATATGTTCTTATATACAGCCTGGAGCCACTCCACTGATAATGAATAGGATATCGATAATTGGTCCTGTGAAATCTTTGTTAAATATAGCTCTAAAGCAGAGGATGATGCTTTATTCAAGTCGCTATAATCTTTTTTCTGTATTTTCCAAATTATTCATGTCAACATGATAACTAAATTGCACCTTCCATTTCTGCTTTAAGAAATGCTCATTAATATAAACTAATGTAATTATAATGCGATATAGAGCTGAAATTCCCATTCAATTACTCTCTCATGTGTTGGCGGCACAAGCTGAACTCGTTCTGAAAGTCATTTTCAAATGTGTAACTCCCCTTAATTATAGTTTGGAGTGCCAAGGCAGCAATTAAGAAATATAAGTACAATCCAGCATGACTAATTAATTGTAAAGCATTAGTCCCTTTCACTGGCTTTGACTGGAAGATAGAAGAGATATACTCTATCAATAAGTTTTTGTCAAAGATTAAAAGTTTAACTAATAACAAAAAACAAGGCAAACATTTTCTCAATAACTAGGCCAATGCTGTCGTCCCCGACAGCAAGGGCATATCCCTGAAAAGTCCTCAATCCCTTGCATTGTACAAGCAGTCCCTCTGATTGAACTTTTAAATGTAATGTTATGTCCACAGTATTTTTCATAAGAAAAAGTTCCGCCTGGTGAGTAAAATATAATATATACAAAATTTGGACTAAATCGGATTAATGCGTGAGAAATTATGGCGCTTTAATAATTAATATTGCCCCTAGTGTCATAAATAAACAACCGACCTTTTCCAAAATCCATACAATTCTTCCTTGCACTAAGGTCTCTGTGTTTATGAAATTGAAACGAACCATGAAAATGTTTTTGAGTTATCGCACTACCACGAAGGATGTGCGGCTGACGTGGTGGCGATCAGGATTCCATAATATCCCCTACCTTCTGGAGCATAATACATTTATTGTTGTCAGGGCAACTTCCACTTAGCTGCAACTTCCACTCAAAAATGACCGGAGGCTCACGTTTTTTCAGTGAACATTTTCGACAAAATTGCGGCATTACAGATAAAAACGTCTGTCTGCACAATTAAAGATTGTGGGTTTTTTTTTTTAAACCCACAATCTTTAATTAAGATTATTTACAAAAATCAAAGCAACGTTATTAAAATAATTATTATATTATTTAACATAAAACAAATATTTTTCTCTGAAACATGTGAGCCACAATTATTGAGGAAGTCCTGTGACTAAAAGGTAATAGAAGCATATTTCCAGGCCTATTTAAAATTTTAGATGAAAAATGACTTCCTGTTCTACTGTATAAATATGAAGTGACCTGGGCCCAAAGCTTGCCAAACACCTCTGGGACATTCAATGGAACAAGGTCATAGATCAGTTTAGACCAGAGAAAGCTTTTTGGCAACCAACATCAAAGACGGTTGAAGAAGCAAGAAAGAAAGCAATAGAGAAGAGAACCTTATACCTAGTTGTTTAAATACACGGTTCCATGGACTCCAGCAGATATTGGATGAAAACCTAAAAGCCTTTCAATCTTTATTCAGAGAAACAAAGATTTTGCCATGTCTGTTCCAGTCAGCTGGCCTAAATCCAATAGAACATCTGTGTGCTGAGGAGAGCCCACAAGCTTCAACATCAGAATCTGAAGGAGTTTCTGTATGGCGGAAGGGTCTCAGATCTTCTCCAGGTGTTCTCAAATCTCGTCACACGCTCCAAAAGGACACTCAGGTCTGGTATCGTGGCAAAAGGTAGCTGCACAAAATATGAAATGCAGGGACCTGTTATGGATTTTTGGTTTACTTGTTTGTTTGCTCTATATCAAGAATGTAGTGTCTTTTTAATTGTGTTATTTAAGTTACAGCTTAGATTTGTGTTAATAAAATGAATTAACATTGATGGATATAGAAAATAAAGACATATTATAAAATGGTTAGACGTTGCCAATAATTCTGAAAGATGAATGTTTTTACAGCAGAAGATTTGTGTTCATTAGATTTTCAGAAACAATTCAGGGGGATTGTGATCGAAGGTTACGATTTATTCCCGTTGAGCCTAGACACTGGTGGTGGTGGTGGCTGATGGTGTTGATGAGGCTGATCAATGTTGAAGTTGGCAAAACAGTAAAGACTGGGCGTTGATTGGGAAGAAAAATAGACAGACAACAGGTGACAGGATTACACTGAAGTTGTGTCACCGTGTGATTGGATCAACACGGTGTCCAGCTGATGTCTGAACTGACCCAGACAATGACAGCATGCATGCTTGAGATTTCACACAGCTCTTCAATTTAGCCAAAGTTTATTCTTTGAGTCAGCTATGTCAGTCTGACTGTAGAGATTCTTCTCTTTTGAACTCGACCTGATGCATGAACAGACAAGAGGACTCCCACCGGCCTCTCATTCCCCTCAGCTAAAAGTTTCCCTCTCCACCAGATCCATGTCTCTCTCATTCACCTCATCTTCATCCTGCTCCTCTTCTTCATCTTCCACTTGTAATAATAATAATAATAATAATAATACATTTAATTTATAATGCACTTTACATTTGGATCAAATCTCAAAGTGCTACAAAGTAAAAGCAGATAAAAGCATAAATAAAA
>VRLP01001781.1:102500-112530 GCA_009660295.1 Lophius piscatorius | reverse complement strand
AATATAATATATATATATATATATATATATATATATATATATATATATATACATAAATATAATATATTTATTTATATATATATATAATAAAGGTAAAAAATAGGCTCCCCAATTGACTGCAGTCTCCACTCGTGCTATGACCGGCACATAAGAACCACATGCAACCAGGCTTCAGCTGTTATTGCCACATATTTGATACTTCTGCTTGATCTTCCATCTTTATTTTCATGAACAACTCTACCAGACATCTGTCAGTGGAACACTTTCCCACAACATATTCATCATGGACATGAATCATTCTCTTACCCTACTGTAAATAAATCAGCCGTGTTTGATGACCTTAGACCTCAAGAGACACATGAGTTTGTGGCTAAGGATGAAAGCGGTGTCTTTTGTGTTTTAGTTAGGATTCTGTAAAGAGTTATTGATCCAGGAGGTTGAAATCTGCGAATAACCTCTTAACTTTACTGCAGTTGTGAATCTTCATATCCCTAATTTACATTTGGAAATGGCTTTAAATGCACCCACTGAAACCAGCTCTCAAAGGTTTAGGTTATTTTGAAACTGATTCCAGGAAAAGGGAGCAGAAAACCTAAATGCTACTTTTTCAAAATTAAGTAGTTCAGAGTTTAGGGACCGTTTGAGAAATGGAAAAAAAAAATCCCTTTTCCCCACTTGTTTCTAAGGTCTTTTCATTATGTTATGTCTGACAAATGTGTGTTCCATTCTGTGTGAAGGACAAGAAAGCCTGTTCTGATAGATTGGCTGACATTGTAAACATAAAATGGTCCTGCTGGATCTGAATGTTGAGATTCTGGGATGAGACTGGCACATGAGTATGCCGGGATCTTCTCTGTTCTAACACATCTGTCTGTAATAAACCCAAACTGTAACTCTGTAATAAAAAAAAAGAATCCTCGAGTTAATTCCTTTTCCTCAAATGATCATAGGACAAGATTTTTCTTCATCAGGGACATACAGTATGTATAATGGTTCATGAGCGCAGAAACAACATGTTAACATGCTTTGTTTTTCGAATGATCCGGTCAGGAGATGAAGGTGAAATCCGTCCAAGATTAGTGTGTTCATGAGAAAAATGAGTGGTTAAATCTACAAATACTTAAGGCACACCATCCAACTCAAGCATATACAACAAACAATGGTGGGTAAGGGATTTATAATGAGTTACTTACTTGATGATGATTAACCTTGAACAGAGCATCAGTTGAACTTAATTTACTTAACTTAATTAAACTCCACATTGCATTGTTATGTAAATACGTAAGGCTGATGCTTGGTCCAATATTTACCCAGTGGTTGTTTAAAAACAACCCAATTGTGTATTTATTCAGTCAACCTGTTCCATCCCCTAGACATGCAAGTAGCTGAGCTACACTGGCTAACTTAACTATTGGTATGATCTGTATTATTTCAAAACCCTTTGGTCTCATCTTATTAACAGATCTCAATCCTGAATATTACAAGGAGCAAATACATTGGTTGTTGAGTCTATGCACCAGCTACAAAATGTACACTGCTGTAATGTAAAGGAAATGCCTCAAAACATCTATTTTGTGTTAAGCTGAATCACATTGACACTCAATATAAATTGGCCAATTATATATTTCCTACACTACAAAATGTTCAAAATGGCCTATCTAAAAAGTTCATCATGATTACTTCACACTAGAGGGCGCCATTTCCACAGATGCTACAACAAGCGTTAATAAACTAACACTTTCGCTGAAGTGAGGGAATGTGTTCCCCATGACTCCCATCAGTTTAGTCTTCCAATTTGATATCGTTAATATGGGTAAGTGGAAATGCCCAAAATAGTAAGTAGATAAAATGTACATAAACCTTGTTCCATCCATTAGCCTGCTCTCACTCAACACACTACAGCCATAAAAGTAACATCTAGGTCCTTCTTGAGAGTTACAGTTTCTTCCTAAGAGAGTAGATCTCAAAGGAATAACAGTGGCTTTGTCTTCCATCTCTTCTAATAGCTGGTCGGCCAACTGTGGGGGAGGGGTAGCTGCTCCATTGTACAGTCCCTCTGTGGAGAAATGTTCTCAGGTCAGGTCCTTTGGTTCCTGCGTGAATCTGGGAGTGAGAAAATGTGAAGGAGGTCTGAATGCTCATAAATTATCTTAATAGGGCAAAGGCAGATTTAAATGTGAATAAGTTATCTTTCCATGTTGATGTTTGAAGTAAACCACCTGAACTTGTTCAACAACTTTCGTTTTGATCGATGACGCATATTTTGTTGTTGCAAGTTTGCAAACCTGTGAAACAGGTTGTGTCAGACTAGAGACTGTATCACGTTCCTTGCACAATCTAGTTTCAAATTCTAGTTTACAAAAAGTATGACCTGATGCACCATGAGAGAAACCCAACACGTCATACAATTGTATATGGGTTACATTTTGTGGTCTGTAGTGTGAATCTCTTCTGTCAGGCCTGTAGCTGCTATGTGTTTGGGGATTTTTTTCCTGCAACACATGATATGTAGTCATGGGATTGTCATGACCTACTGTCCTGTCACATGCAAGGAATTTAATTGATAATACAATTTGAGTCATTGCAATAATCAATCTCTCTATCTCTCTCTCACACACCCTCTCTCCCTCTCAACTGATAATAAACTGTAAAGATGTGAACGTGAAAATACTTTTCATAAAGTGTATCTTCCATTTGGCGTAAAGATTACTGGGATTCATTGTCAGCGTATCCCTTGTGTGATCCTTCCAATATCACACCAGATCCAGATGTTTAATCCCTTCCAAAAAATAAAGCTGTGACGAAAGTGTGAAAAAATGGAATAGTTTCATCTTGACTAGGTTCTACCTGCACAGGTAGATAATCCTCTGTGACTCATCTCATATCATGCATTGTTTGTATAAGCTGCTACCCCCAGTCGGACAATACAGAGTCCAGTATCTGTGAAAGGAGTGCTTGTATATAAAAGAAATTATATGTCAGATATAAATGTGAACGTAGGTGAAAAAAATGTCTGTATGTGCTGTAGCCTGTATTATACATTAATCTGTGTCAGTACAGTCATTTCGATTTTTGAGTTTTATTGTTTTTTAACCTTTCATAAAAACAGATCATTTAGGATGTGTTGAGAGGGAAAAGCATATAATGAACGTGCAACCCAACGGTATTACGTCATAAAGGTGATGTCTTCAGATTCAATCGTTGACCATTTTTAAGGATTTTTCAGCTTTGACTTACGCTCCGACTGGGTTGAAGTGTATCATAGTATTTCTTATCCTAAGCAGACAGGTTATTTTATGACCTCAACCAAAATCCCCGAACACATAGCTGCCAAAGAGTTTATGATTTCACTCCTGTGCGTTTGTCTTTTATTGTGAGCAAGGTTATGGAAAAACTACAAGAAGGATTTACTAGAAATTTAACTAGAGGTAGGTTTTGGCATATCCTGAAGACAATACATTTTTTCTCAAGTTGCCTGTTTCGCAGCATTTCAAATAAAATAAATTAAAAATAATAAGCCGTTTGCAGTAGTTATGTGGCCATTGATGCCTTTGTTCCTTAGATGTTTCAAAGGAACAAATGGTTCTTTGGGGTTGAGCTCGGGGCTCAGCTTCAAGAGTTCCTTCGATTCCTCTGATGTTCCTTTTGAGGTGGAACTGAGGGCTCAGTGGGCTGAACAGAGACATTGAAGTGAAAAGCGCAGAAGGCGACCATGCATTCATTCGTTTTTCTCAGGCAATCCTGTTCAGGATCGTGGATCCTATCCCAGCTGATATTGAGCAATTGGTGAGATACAACCAGGTCTAGTCACCAGTTCATATTTGAGAGTAACACTGTGTTGGGAGTTGTCGGTAGACTTAGAGGCTGGCAATAACACAGAAATTAATAGAGAAATCTACTGTGTATTTGTGGATGTTTGCGCTGTCCAATCGATATTCCTAGTTTGCTTCTTTTTTTTCTTCATTTAATTATTTCGCTTTCTCTTGCTTTTCTCCGCCTTTTCGGAATCTAACCAATCAGACCGCTGGGTAGTTGGAGCTGAACAGGAAAGCAGCCAATCAGAGCGGCTCCTCTCCTCATAGAGCATTAACGACCTGCAGACACTATTTCCCTGATTGTGACAGTGAACCCTGTTTGCTAACGAGTTAGAACGCGAGTAATTTGCGTTAAATACTTTGTGTAGTTAAGTATTTTTCTGTATTTTCTCCGGATTTTATCACATTGGCCATATTTGCAAGGGGACCCAGAGGATTTGAAGGCGCTCCGTGTTTTGTTAGCCTGAAACAGTCGCTGTCAGGAGGACTACTGTTTTGTTGATGTCATCCGAGGCAGAGCTGGTAGCGACGTTCAATTTCCAGACTAGACCGGGATAAACAAAGACTGTTGTTGGGGTGTTGATTTCCATTTTTGCTTTAAATGTCAGTGACACAAGAAACGAGGATGGGACTTTTGCTGCCCTGCGCACTGCTGCTGTCTGTCTTCACTCTCTCAGCCGGCGTGGATTTCGACCAGGGAACCAAAGCAGCCGGACAGGCGTTCTTTGTGAGGGATTCATACTTTAAAGAGAAAGCTGCCTTCGTAAAGAGGTCTCTGTCTGCATGGCTGTCCGCATCAGCAAACCATAAAATAAATCGAAGAAGCGCCGAGAACGGCGACTACTGCAATGCTCTTCAAGGATTTGACACCAAATTAAAAGACAACACCCACGGTGTAAGTTACCCGAGGTCCTGTTACTCTTCTCACGTATGACATTTAACAAGAAATGAGCCTGGAGAAGATGATGCGCAGTTGCACGAATAGGCCTAATAAGCTGTTCAGTGTACTTGTACACCCAGATACCGATGAGCTTCTTTTCCACTCAGCTGAAGCCCAAGGTAACAGCTGAGGAGGCGGAGGCCCGCAGTGTAGATTAAGTTCACCTTCTGTCAAACCAGAACACACAATTACGCAAATAAAAAACAATTTGTCATCATCAAAATACTTTCCAGATTTGTTTTAACCTTCCCCAACATTTGCCTCAAGCCCAAAAGTCCATTATAAGGGCCTTTTTCTTGTCTACCAGTTTGGACTTCATGAATATCTGGTCCAGTTTAATACAAAGTGATGATGAAACAGCATTAAAGCGGTTTTTCTAAATGCTGTGGGCTCCACTGAATAACTAGAAGAGCGTCTTACCTCTCAGCTGCTCCATTAACAGCCATGACCTACATCTGATTCGCCTTGTAGATGAAGCCTTGCTGACAGTGGGTCTGTGAATGCTCACTTGGAGATGGGCGCAGGGGAATCTATATATTACCAGTTATGTGGTAGTTAGTATGCATTAGAAATTGGTGTTTGAATAAGATAAGATAAAAATGTATTTTTATCTTAATGCCACCCTTCGTACATAAAAAGAAAGAGGAAGGAAGTATAAAAGGAAGTAAAAAGAGATGACAGGTGTCAGTAGCTCACATAGAACATAAACACAGGGAAATATGGGAAATAAATGAAAGATTTATAATTATATTAAAAGTAGAGATAAAAACATTGAAATAAAAATAGGGTTGACAAAATAATCATTACAATTAAGCAGGAATAGTATCCATAGAGCTGTTTATCCTGCATTTAAATCCTGCATTGGAGTTTATGCTGAAAGTGTTCTCACAAAATGAAATGTGTCATGGGTTTTGTCAATTTTGAACAGTATTTACCCAAAATGAGAGATTAATGTTGCTTCTGTATAAATGATCAACTATGTGGCACTACCTTTCAAACATACAGCAGGCTGACCCCAGCAGACTCCCATGTTGCTAATTTGCGTAGCTACCCCTTTGGCGTGTGTTCAACTTTGCATTTCTGTCTTGCATACATTTAAGTGGAAAGCATTCCTCATTTCAACGTCCTCTCTTCGCACACACCTACTGCTGTATTGGTTGCTGAGAGGGACCTACATTTAAAAGTCTGTCTTTTTCCAGAATGACCTGAATTTTGACCTTAGTTTTAAAGCAGTGTTCAGAAATTTTATTCAGCATTGTCTGCTCTGATAAGTCCCGCTGTTCTTATATTTTTGTATTTTGTCAACTATGCTTGGTGGCAAAGCGTCTTGAGCTTTCTGACATGGTGGTCAGGAAAAACAGAGCTAGTCTGTAGGCAAAAGTGCCTAATTCGTTTAAACTGCAGTTTTTAATTGTGTGGTTAGTTAATCACTGTCCGCCAGCTGGACTCAGCGGGCTTTTCCTGAAATGATCTAGTAACATACACACAGATGTTTGGACATACCCATGAGCTTGGGCTGTCATTTTAAATATGATTTTATGTGATTTTCTTTTCCCCTTTCTCAGTGTGTCTTCAAGGACCTGAGTGGCTCAGTGTCACTGGCCTGGGTCGGAGACGGCACAGGGGTGAGTGTTTTGCCTTTCTACATGACATCTCACTGACAAACCTTTTGGAAATAACAATAATGAAGAAAAGTCGAGTATAAAAACAACAGGGTATCCTGCTTGCAAAATAGTCCCTCAGTTGCATCCCATCACGGTCTAATGCATATGAATGAAGGATCCATACTCCATGTTCTCCAACCTGGACTTTCTTTCTTTGCAGGTCATCCTGGCTTTGACAACTTTTCAGGTGCCCTTCTTTATAAAACTTGGCCAGTCCAAACTCTATCGGAGGTAGGTGTCAGGATCTCATTTGGTAGAGATGCCCCAGGTGTATATTTACTTGGTAGACTTTTAATTTTTGATGCAACCATTTGTCTGCCAGTGAGAACTATGGGAAGTCATTTGAGGATGTGACCTCTCTCATCAACAACACCTTCATCAGATCAGAGTTTGGTATTGCTATCGGACCAGAAAAGTCTGGGAAAGTAAGTCACTCCCTTATTGAGTGTCCACCGATTTAATGCTACAGTAATGTGTTCCTTATTTAAAATTTGACAATCATTATTTCCTCTGACTAAATTCTGGTCTCTTGTAGGTGATCCTTACAGGAGACATTTCTGGAGGTCAGGGGTCTCGGATTTTTGTCTCATCTGATTCTGGGAAAAGTTTCACCAGCCGGGACCTTCCATTCACCCCCTTCACACAAATATCCTTCAACCCTGATAAATCAGATGTGCTGCTTGCACTCAGCAACAAGGTAAATTGTGTGTTTTACAGATATATGGTTTGTTGGGGGAAAAGAACAAGAACTTCGGATGTTAATTAGCGCTAGACAATATGAAGTTGTTGCATTAACTTTTGCTTGTGTAGATTCTCACTTACCCAGCCCTTGGTGATCCTAAAATAACCAGAATCATTCTTTAGAATTAACCTCTTACCCATGAGGCTTCCTCAGATTTGAAGTACAGTTGCTATATGTTTACCCTTATAGGAGCAATTGTGTATGTGTGTATTAAAGAAAGGTACAGTGATCACTACACTAGTGAAGTCAGAATAATATTGATTATAACATTACAATGACAACTGTCAGTGCGTGGGATATATTGGGTAGAAGTGCAACTTTTTGCTCTCAGTTGATGTGCCGGAACCAAAAACATTTGTAAGTATAAGGATTTGCGCAACTTTTACAAGGGGCAAATTCTAAAGGTTAGACAACTAGGTCAGGCTAGCGATGGCTAGCCCGTGTCTTCCGATCCCCCAGGAGAGCTACTTGGTCGCTGAAGGCTTCAGAGCAAACAGTCTATCATAGAGCTCTCTTTGAAGCTAAAGGAACCTACACAATATTTGGCAGGTGGTTTAATGTTACGGCTGATCTGTGTAGATTATTTTAATCATTGGAAAAGCTATTCAGTTCATGGCCACTTTTAAAATTAAGCAAATGTCATCATCTCACTTCCTTACATTTGGATCAAATCTCAAAGTGCTACAAGGTAAAAGCAGATAAAAGCATCAATAAAAAATATAATAATAACTATATGAAAACAAATCACACAAGAGGTTAATCAGTCATTTTTTGTCTACATTTATTAACATGGCAGCACTCATTAGTGTGAGGTGTATAAACAGTGTTGTCATGTTGTGAGTCACTCCTGTAAAAAAACTTGTTTTTTCTTTCTCAGAAGGAACTTTGGCTGTCTGAAGATTTTGGCCGTGACTGGAGAAACATCAGTGACATGGTGTGCCTGGCGAAATGGTAAGAGATGAGAGAAATTGATGTTTCTAACTTGTTTGCTGTTTGAGCAAATGGTGGCGATCTTTTACCATCCTCAGGTGTCCTGTGATATGAAAAAACCTTTTGTACGTTTAGATTTTGAGCAGTGGATGAACTTTATTCTTATTGGTCTGGCAGGTGGCAAAGGTTTTTAAGTAGGTTTCGGTTAATCAAGTCTTCTTGTTTTTAACAACCTATAATAATTTGATTATAGTAGAGAATCACAGACAGCATTCTTCCTATCTTTTCTAAATTTTTAATGATCAAAATATGCTTTTACTTCTTCAAGGTTGTCGTAACTTGTTTCCTTGTTGCCATATGTAAAATTTGTTATGGGGTTGATAAACCAAAGATAAAGGTGCTTAAAGATTATCCCCAAAACTTTTATTGTTGCTGCACCGTTGCGATATGGGCAGTAAACCTGCTCTGTTAAGCCTTCTGTGTTTTGGCCGAATCCTTACAATGGTGTTATTGTAGAGGCACTTCCTGGTATGTATCACCTAGTAACAATGGCAGCTATAAATATGTTTTCAGTTTTGATTTTTTTTTAGGCTTGGTTTTCAGCGTCTGTGTGTGGGAAAGAACTCTCTGTACTAACTAGTCTGCCTAATCATCAACCCTGTATTGATATTCCAAATGCTTGACCTGAAAGTTTCCAAGAAAATGGGTAATTTCTAAATGCAGCAGGAGCTTTCTGTGGCAGAAACCATTGACTCCAAAGAAAGTACATATTTACGAAGGGCATGGCTGCAGGCTGGTTGGATTCGATAAGCCATGTCAGGTGATTCTTACTTACACAACAAAGTACAACCTGTTATATGTGTTGAGATTGTGCAAAGAATCCTCCATGAAAACTAATTTCAACTTGTGATCAGAGGGGGATTTTGTTTTTCATTTCTAACAGGGCAGAAGAAGGTAGGCAGTGAGGAAAACAGGAGTTTAGTCTGAGAAAATATCCCCACAAATGTACAGGATGTTTTATAAGACACGGACTGACATGATTCAATTTGACTCGGCCTTTCAATCCAGCATGGCAGAGATTTTAATTCAATAACAGCATGGCTGCTTGTTTGAAAAGTATGTCTTTAACTGAGGATGGGCTGCAGCTCAATATTGATTTGATTACTAATGAAAATACATACAAACACGTATTACAAGCAATCCTAAGTGTTTTTAGAGTCTAAAAGGTGACAAAGTACTGCTTATCGGAAGCACAAATCAGACAGGTTAGTAGCATCACATGAGATGATTCACCAAACATGCAATGTGGTGTCCAAGTTCCCTGGGTGTGTGGACTCTAAGTGAGGAAAGCAATAAATCCTGTGGGCGTTACAAATAGAAACGCTCCGTCAAACTACAATAATTCAACTAGAATTCAGTAATACATCTGGGGTATATACACAACTCAAAAATATAAAGGGAACTCTTAAATCCAATATTCCAGTTGAAAATCTTTATTGATTAAAAAGTGTTATTTTTAGAACAAAATAATGTATGAACAATCAATGGAAGCCAAAATCATTAAACCATTTAGGACTGGATTCAGAATCCTACTCCACTTCAAATTGGAAAAATTAGATCCCACGCTGATCCAACTTTTGTGAATTTCCTTATGACAACTCATGATGTGGCTCAGTATTATGTATAGCCTCCATTTGCATGTATGTACTCCCTACAACGATCCGTCGTCCATCACTGGATCAGGGCATAAATCAGCTCCTGGCAGGTCTGTGGTGCGACGTGGCAGCCTTGCAACGATACATGATGTCCCAGAGGAACTTAACTGGATTCAGATCTGGGGAACCGGCGGGCCTGTCAATAGCACCAATGCTTTCATAAAACTGGAATTGCAGACATGCTCCAGCCACATGAGGCATTGTCATGCACCAGAAGGAACCCA
>VRLP01001781.1:0-97500 GCA_009660295.1 Lophius piscatorius | reverse complement strand
ACTTGAGCTCACCAGATGGCCAGAAACACAGATCTAAAATGAAATCTTTGAGTATTATTTTTGTCATATCAAACTCACTGAACACTCGGAGATCAAAGTACTCGGGATAAGGAATGTATAAAAGTTGCAGTTTGTATGGTAATGAGGTGTATCATCTTGTTTGCTGTGGGAATGGACCTGCTATAACACTGGCCAGCAGCGCCTGGTAGGTAGCTGTAAGCCAGGAGGACAGGGGTGTTGAAGATGCACCACTGTCGACCTTTCAGCTGGAGAGTGTTGTCAGACAAAGGTTGAATCTAGTTTCTTCCTTAAAGGGGCCCAAAAAAATGAACAAATTCATCTTTGATCCAGAGTACACAGTAAAGTGATTGAAACACACAGCTCAGCTCCACTAATGGCTGTTTTGTCTTCATCTAGGTGGGCTGCAACCCCAATGAAGATGTAGCCATCTTTGCGGTGGACTCATTGAGGCAACTCTCCATGAAGTTCTTGGAGAAAGGAGAACTGGCTAATTTCCGCTTCCAGAAAGACTTCCTCAGGCCTTTCGAGCACATCATGAAGAGGAACAGGTAGAGAATGAAATGAGGAACTTGGTGTCTTAATTCTTGTCTTGAACTAGCAACTTACATCAGTCAGTCTGTGCAGAAGGACAAATGTTGTAATTAACTCCCTTTCAGGTCCCCCACCATAAGAGATATGGTGATCAGGTGTGTGGCTCAGATGGTAAACTCCCAGGCTGCTAACATCCGTTCAGGCTGGAAGAACATCTTCTCAGTGTTTCACCAGGCGGCCTCTGACCACAATGAGACTATAGTAGAGCTGGCCTTCCAGACCACCGGGCACATCGTTTGTGAGTATGACTGCAGCTGTTTCCTCAGCCACATACTGCTCACCTGACAGTTAGGCAGATCCTCAAAAAAAGCTAAGATGTCCTAAACTAAGCAAACAGCACATCAAGTCAGCAACCAGTTTGGTTCTCTGTATTTCCTTATCCTCTTTGCCCTCAGTGAACACCTTCCAGGAGCATTTTGCTGCTGCCATTGATTCGTTCCAGGATGCCGTGAAGTGCCTGTCAGAGTTTGTGTGCAATGCAGCTTTTCCTGATACCAGCATGGAGGCTATCCGATTCATACGTCAATGCGCTAGATACGTCTCAGACAGACCACAGGTGGGAGATCCAACTATACTGGTCCATTATAAAGGCAATTAAGTGAGAACTCAAGCAAATTGCTTCTTCAGAAATAAAAATACAAGTCATGTGACACTCTGTGTATTTGTGTCCCCCTGTGTTCCTGTCCAGACCCTGAGGGAATACACAAGTGATGACATGAATGTTGCTCCTGGTGATCGGGTGTGGGTTCGTGGCTGGTTTCCCATTCTGTTTGAGCTTTCTTGCATTATCAACCGCTGCAAGCTGGATGTTCGGACCAGGTAGATAAACAGTTTGGTGCCGATCCTATCTCAAATTTTTATTTTTGTGTGGTAACTACAATTCAAAACTTTTATTTGATTTGTTAACATATAAGCTTAACGAAAAGAAACTTATAATGAGACATTCACCTCGTGCAGAAAAATCCAAGAGCCTACCAAATAAATGAGATCCAAAATGGATTTGAAAAAATGTTACCCTTTTTAAACTGTAATCTGAACTATAGCCTCTAACCTAATAGTCTTGTGTTTAATCCTGTATGAGAGAGGTTTCACAAAGTCGACTGTCTGTAAATATTTCACTAGATGAGATCATGGAGAAAGATTGAGTCCTGCTCACACACATGTAAAACCCCAGAAATGCAACACCGGGTAGACGAGAGGCACGTGTGTCTCTGACTTCTCTCAGATTGGCTGCAGATTGTTCACACATGCCCACAAACCGCTGTCTTCTCATTACAGGAGTTCTTCTGAAGAATATGTCTGCATTTGTTTTCGTTGATGATTCACATGTGGCGGTTGGTTGCAACCAAATTAATGTGTGACCTCTGTTTTTGTTCTGACAGAGGTCTCACAGTCATGTTTGAGATCATGAAAAGTTACGGTCACACCTTCGAGAAGCACTGGTGGCACGACCTCTTCAGGATTGTCTTCCGCATCTTTGACAACATGAAGCTGCCTGAGCAGCAGACCGAGGTCAGAGGTCCCTGGTAGCACGCCACTTTTAAATACTTGAAGGATATCCTCTCATGAGATGTTGAGAAACTGAATCATGGGCTCCTACAGAATGAAATGACTTAAATTTGTTTTCCTGTATGCTTCCAGAAAACCGAGTGGATGACCACAACGTGTAACCACGCTCTTTATGCCATCTGTGACGTGTTCACCCAGTTTTATGAGCCTCTCAGTGAAATCCTTCTGGCTGACATTTTCACGCAGCTACAGTGGTGTGTCAGGCAAGGTGGGTGTCGAGATTCTCACCAACAGCTGTCAGGGACATCACAAAGGGACTGTCCAAATCCAAAAATAATAATAATTCTCAACCCTGTCACTGTTCTTTTTTTTTTTTTACTCCCTTGTGTATGTTGAAGAAATGTCAGCATTTCCCTCTAACAATTCAAAATACATAACTTAGAGTATTTTTGGATGTTGTTGCTTAATCATCAAATGGTGAATTAATATGGAATTAGCCAAAGTTTACTTATCAACAACCCGGTAAATTCTAGAAACTGAATATTTCGATGACTGCCTGTGTCCTACGTGTTCAGAAATGGGCATGAAGTCTTTACAAAAAGGAACCAAAAAAAATTAGTGTATAACTTGCGAAATGGAAATGCATCACAAAGTTTCCCTCTGGGTATTTTCCCCATTGTCAACATAAAAGTAGCCCATGCTGATTACTCTTCAATGTGTTTGTAAAATAGGACACGTTTACTGTTTGTCAATGGTGAAAGCAGCTGTTACCCTTTTTACAAAATTTTGAATTGATTCAACAACTTTTGAAAAAAACCCATTCTAGGGGGATATTATGGTTACTGATTCAATGGTGAAATAAACACAGAGTTCACAAACATCTGCTGTCCTTAGCAGGCAAGAGAACCCAAACATGTCATTTTTATCAAAGTGAACTAAAGTGATTGTAAATCTGACACCACTTCTTGTACTTCTTCAGGATGTCAGATGTCTATGTGGCCTATCATTTAGGTCCAAGACACAGCAGCCGTCGTTTTCTTCCTCTTTGATGCAGAAATAACGCAATTAGAATAAAAGCCATTTTTGAATCAGTCCTCTGCTCACAAACCTACCTCTTAAGTATTTTTGGAAAATTGTTTCAGTTTTCTGAGAAAGGGTACAAATAGAAAAGGGAAATTGATGCAATTCAGACATGCCACTCAGACATTTAGTATAGAATTTTCATTGATGAATGATAAAACTAACAGAACTGATAAAAACTACCAAACGATCACAATCTGCTGTTGTAACAGATTTTCTTTGTCTAAAGCCTTTTGTTCACTATGTTTGTATGTGTGGACTGAAGTTTTTCCTTTCCTCGACAGACAATGAACAGTTGGCTCGATCGGGGACCAACTGTCTGGAGAACCTTGTGATTCTGAATGGAGAGAAGTTCAGCGCCGAGGTCTGGAACATCACCTGCTCTTGCATGCTGGAAATCTTCCAAAACACCAGCCCTCATGCGTAAGTGTCTCATAATGCTGTCACCCAGAGATTTGGATATTGTGGTTTTATTTGTTAGTTTAAAAACCTTTACTGAGACTGCATGTGAATATCTGGATCAATGCTATCAATCAATACTGAAATATGGATTTCTAAGAAAGTGCAATTTTAAAGTTCTAGTGCTTTGACAGGATGAAAGTTAGCATAAGATAACCTGGGATCTGCCATTATGTTTGCTTTTCATATCAGTCTGTTGACTTGGCGACCGGCTGGACAGGAAGAGGAATCTGCAGATGGGAAACACTTTGTAAGAAAATAAAAATGAACTTAAAGATTACAACTTCAGTAACAGAAACTCAACAGATGCTTCATTCATGCTCAGAAACTGATTGCCACTTTTAGCTTCTTTAAGCCTTTATGCCTCATGACACTGACCTGTAAACCTCCATAATGCTTTTGATGTACATTCCAGGATGCTGATTTTGACAGCCAGTCCCAGAGCAGTTACGACAGAGCGCTGTCTGAGAGAGGACACAGCCAAATGTCCAGTGACGACACCTGGAAGGGCAAGTCCAGTGCTAGTGAGTGCAAACACACACATTTATATCCTCTGAGAACTGAAGCTGATTTGTTTGAAAAATAAAAAAAAAGGATAAATAGGTAAAAGCTGTTTTCTAACATATTTTTCGCTTTTTAATCTACTTCTTGGGGTTTTCCACTCTACAGGAGTTTCAGACCAGAAGCTGTTTGCAGGTCTGCTGATTAAATGTGTGGTACAGCTTGAACTAATCCAGACCATAGACAACATTGTCTTCTATCCAGCAACCAGCAAGAAAGAAGATGCTGATTACATGGCTGCTGCTCAGGTAGGTTTCAAAATTGCATGGCTACACAATCGTCATAAAATCGACCAGTCGTGATACAGTTTCTAGATTAAGTCGTATGCAGAGCCTCTAATCACGTTGATAAGAGACATATCATTCAATGACTTCAAAAACAGCTAATACCGCTAAACATTTATTCACATAGAATAGTATGTACCTGGAAAAGCAGCACTACTACAATCAGAAAGAAATGCTATTAATGCTTAACATATATACTTTGAAATGGTAGCTTCATAATATTTTACTTATTAAAGTAGTCAACCATTTTTTTTGTTTATTTTTCATGGGCCCCAATAGTTTATTTATTGAAACGTTTGCAGCGTAATGTTGAGAGGAGCAAAAACAAGAAAAACCTCTGATCCAAATCTGCCTCCAAATCTATTAACTCCTTCTTTCCTATCCCTTTCTCAAAATTTCAGAGAAATATGTTAATAACTTTAAGAGATACCAGTCTGTGAGATACCCCTCACAGACAGACAAGTGAAAAACAAACAGACGTGGATATTCAAACTTATTGTAAAATGGCTTTGAAAGCGAACGCATTGATTAATGTTCATCTTCCAATCAGAGAGACACTTTGGAAGAGTCGGAGACTGAGGACTGCGATGTTGTTCCAGACCAGGGTATGTACCGACACATGACGTCTGCACACCTCTTCAAGCTGTTGGACTGTCTGCTGGAGTCGCACACCTTCGCCAAGGACTTTAACTCCAACAACGAACAGAGGACGGCACTCTGGAGGGCAGGTAAATGGAAGAGAAACATTCCCTCTGATAATTCACTTCATTATATTGCATCCCTGTCTTCTGAAATTGTTTTACAGTGTAAATGTGACATTCAGTAGAATGTCTTTGGCTTTTGCTGAAATAAGGTCCCTCGACAGCATTAGATATATTATCTAACATCACCGCCTTAAAAAGTTAGTGGCCCTAAACTTGGAGCCGTTGAATGGAAAGGCTCATAATTGGCATGTTTTACTCTGTGTCTGTCCATTCTGTCTGGTGGTATCCGGCTTCTACTGTAGGTCAGCAGTTGAGTTGTAATACACACACACACACACACAGATACCATAAATCCTTTGTGAGTGTAAAATGATCACGAGTGAGGTATTTTGCAAGTCAAATATCTGTTCATTACAGATATTTTCCTTTCATGTCATAAAAAACATTACAACTCATCAAATTCCCTGAATTGATGGGAGTTCTGAGCTTGTTTTCTGGCAGTAGGACGGTCCAATCGGCAGGTGAAGGGACAATCAAAGCGTGTTCCTTAACTCCGGTCTTTTCTGCAGTTTAGATCTCGATCTAAATTCATTGCAGAAAAACCCGTCTTTTTGAGAGATGTTGTTGGAAATGGAGGGTTTCAGTGCTTTCGTGACCATTTCAGGATACTCCGCCTTGAATTTGATCCAGAATTCTGACAGAGATTGTTGCATCAAACATATTTGTCAGCCCACTGTCACTTACAAGTTTGTGGAATTGACCTTCTTGCACTTACACGGACAAATGAGTAACTCCCTATGTTTGATTTCTTAGGTCATCTTTGGTAGGGAAGTAATACTCATTTGTCTTTGACCAGCTTGCATAAGAACGGTCCTGCCTCAGTCCCCTGGTATTCCGGCTCATGTTTGGAACATGTCAAATATGTCCCTGTCTACGCCCCATCATTAAAGTTCCAGTTTGGCTTTGAATGCTGAAACTTTTGCTGACCGTAAGACTGCTATCCTCCGAAAATACAAAATGAGTCCAGCAGGTCAGCGGGTGTCGTCGACTTGACAAGAGTGGGGAATTATGTGGCAGACTCTGTTCAATGTCCAATGTAAGTGCTGCTATAGTAATTATTCTTAGCTGCAGCCAGTGCAGTGATCCACAGTACTGGCAGGAATGAACATGCCGCCCCCATATGCCCCATATGCCCCATATGATTATGTCTGTTAGAATTCTATCAATCCGATCCGTCTGTGGAAATAAAAGGTTGGAGACCCCTGCTTAAGTTACCCAAAGCAGTGAAGTGTGACATGCTTCCCCACTAGCCAATGTGGTGTACATGTACATGAATAGTATATTAATAATTAGTTAACTAATAACTAAAAACTGATTTTCTATTTGTGTTGCTGACGACCCGTATGTTGTTTATTTCTTTTTCTTTGTTTTTTTACAGGCTTTAAAGGGAAATCCAAGCCAAATTTGTTGAAGCAGGAGACCAGCAGTCTTGCATGCAGCTTGAGGATCTTGTTCAGAATGTACTCTGATCCTCAGCTTCAACCTTCGTGGCCTGACATCCAGGTCCGCCTACTGCTGTGAGTACAAGCGTCACGATCATCGGGGATTAGACACGCTCGGTCTGATGGTTTTATTGGAACATTGAGCAGGTTCCTCAAACACGACTTAACAGTGTATTTGCCATTTTCTTTGTGAGATCAAATCAAAATAACTTCTCCCTTCACTCACTGCAATATGTGGCTCTGTTTATGCTAGATTTCTTAATTATAAAGAGGAAATAGATGTATCAGGCTTTAAATACACGGATAACTCTCGTTAGTAGATACAGTACATTCTTTGTTGGTTAAAGTGTTTTTGTGTTATGGCTTATTTCCATTTCACGACTTCCAAACTCTGACCGTGTGATTGCCTGATTAAACATTGAATAAAAAATAATCTAAGGATTTATTTGCAATCACAATCTGTATCGCAGCCTTTGTAGCCAGACAGGATAATGTATTACATATTTTTTGGCGCACCGTTTTCTTCCACACTGTTACTAGAAGCCATTTGGCATTATTTTTATACAGTAGGTCATTTAAAGACAAGTTATGTTAAGAAACATGTTTGCTCTGATTAGGCATTGAGATTGCGACGTGCGTACTGTTATGTGATGAGGTGTAACTTCATTTACACAGCACCAACTCTGGTCAAACCCTAGCTTCACATAAAATGAGAGAAAACAAGAAATGGTAACACAAGCAATGCTTCATGTTGTGGAGGCTCCACAGAATAATCAAAAACATACAAACACATGTCATTATTAATACATACAAGGCATACAGAGCCATCAGTCGAGTGATAGAAAAAACATTTTGAGAAAGTAAAAGGTTTTTTAAACTTTTTCAAAATCACCGACTATCTTAACTGATCCTTTGGGAGGGTCGATACTTTTCAACAGTGCTAGAGCCAAACAAACTGTCAACTTTAGATTTGGGTTAGAAAGTTCCGATTGGATGAGTTGCTCAGAATTCTTTCAGGACCACGAGTAAGTCATATAAGCAAATAAATAAATCCTAAATTTAGATTTCAATCTCATGATGTTCAGATGTGCTACTCGGTGAGAACATGTGATCGCTCAGTTGGTAGAGTGGTCGTCTCCATACATACCATAGGGTCCTTGAGCAAGACCTTTATGTGATAACCACATATACATATTAGTTTATGTGATAACCACATATACATATTAGTATATGTGGTTAGTTTAGTTTTGGAAAAATAATAATAATATAATCATCATTTTGTGTGTTGGGTCTTCTATCTCAGGGTATGCAGTGAAGCTCTGGCTTACTTCATCAGTCTGACATCAGAGAGCCACAGAGAGGCTTGGAACAGCCTGCTGATGCTACTGCTCACCAGGACCCTACGGCTTCCTGATGACAAGGTACAAACAAACACACAGACACACACATCAGTCGGCGTTCACTGTATGTAAAGGACAAGAATTCGAGAAAGGCACGTTGGTATTGCTTCAGATGCCAAAATATTTATCAAATGAAATCTTTTATTCATTCATTTCTAACCTTATCCTGTTCAGGGTCGCGGTGAGGGGGCTGGAGCATATCCCATAAACATTGGCAGAAAGGTCGTGTACACCATGGCGAGTTGCCAGCTCATCACAGGGATTAAATCTTTTAATTGAATACATTTATTTGAAAAAAAAAAAAAATATTATTAAATCTGGATCAGAAACTTTAAATAATGTGGAAAACCCCTAATTTATATATAAGGTATATTGGCAAAATATACTATTCATCAGCTGTTTGCAATAACCAAATCAAATGAGAACCGTTCACTGGGCTCCATGAAACAGATATTTGTAGAAGGGATATAAATGTTCCAGAATATAACGCTACATTTTCTTACTTAATGTTAGGCGTCTCCAGTTCTTTGGAGAGACCCTGTTGCTGCTTCAGACACGATGCAAAGCCAGACACCAGCTTCTGGAAGTGTACCTGAGGATTCTAAACCCATTCCTTTTGAGCATGGGCTTCCATTTCTGTAATATTGATGGGTTTACATGTTTCGACCTCTCTCTTCAAATCTCACCAGAGATTTTCTATTGGATTAAAGTCGGGGCCATGGTAACGGCCAATCTAAAATGTTCCAGGACTTCTTCTGAAACCAAGCACTCGTGAACTTTGAGGCCTGGGATTAAAGTCCTTTCGGATGACACCCAAACCTCAGCTTCTTCATAGTTGTAGAGATTGGTTTCATCCCCACAAAACAGTATCTGAAAAACTTTGCGGTCATCTATATGGTTTTAGGGTACAGGAGCCAA
The DNA here is from genome assembly GCA_009660295.1 of Lophius piscatorius. Taxonomy (NCBI): domain Eukaryota; kingdom Metazoa; phylum Chordata; class Actinopteri; order Lophiiformes; family Lophiidae; genus Lophius; species Lophius piscatorius. The sequence goes on along the minus strand of VRLP01001781.1, from coordinate 88,471 downwards.
CTTTTCTTTTGGGTCAGCCCACACCCACTGGTGGACGTCTTGGGGTTCCGACATTAACCCTTAATAGAAAAATCTTTGAGACTGCAGCTGAACTTGATGAAGTTTAAACAGTGCTTCTAACAAAATGTGATTTGCAAATGTGTGCACTAATTAGGGATGCTAGTCAGGGGTGGAATATTTTGAGAATGCAGCCAGTAATAGTAGCATTATGTTATAAATGTAGAAATCTAAACTAAAAAAAATAATGAATGAATATGATATTTTGCCAACAAACTTAATACAATATTTGTTTATTTCATATTTTTGTGTTTGTATTCTCACTTCAGTGGACTGGCAATAATGAATCATAGACCCCGTGTGTGTATGCATGATTCACTGATGACTCATGGCAGCCCGTGACTCAGACTCTTTTTTGCAGTGCGTTTGATACCAAATCTAGAGTAGTTTTCTGATTTTAAATCATTCCAGCATCAAGTAGGAAAAAATATCAACAGCATTCTGGAAGCTTCAGGTGAAAACCCCAAAGGGACACAAACAACTGCATCAATTAAAATGATGAGGGTAATGTTAAAGTCAACTACCTGGAAACAACTGTTGTGCAATGCCTGCAGAGAACTTAAAAACAAACCATGCTGCTGTAAATTGTGTTTATTTCTTTGAATGCAATATCTTAGGTCGATTAAATTGTGCTTAGAAGCAGCAGCAAACAGCTACCCATACATCAGTGAAGAGTAGCACTGTCGTTTTCAGTGAGAGTTTCCTGGTGGATGACTTGATGTTACTTTTTGCATTGAGTTTACTCTTGATCAGCTGGATAAACTTGTGTCCCATATTCCCAGAGTTTACAGTTCTTTGTTTGTTCTCCTCTGCGTAAAATGCTGCGGTGAACAATTTCTGCCTCTCGGCGTCTGTACCACTCAGGACAACCACACCCTCAGCTCTCCTGGGTGTTTATTCTTGACATATCCAAATTCACTGGTTACTCCTATGGCAAATACTTAGCAAGAAAGCACACACAATATGTCACCTTGCTGAATCATGATGCTTATTTACATGTATTCCATTTCCTCCTTTTCCAGTTTAAGTCCCATGCCTCCTGCTACTACCCTCACCTGTGTGAAACGATGCAGTTTGACCTGATCCCGGAGCTGAGGGCTGTGCTCAGGCGCTTCTTCCTGCGTATCGGCTCAGTCTTCCACATCGCTGCTCCCGAAGGGGCCCGGACTCCCACATCCTAGAATGGGTCAGGACGGCGAGGTGCAGGGACAGAGGGAGAGCTCTGGGGGCATTATATGTGAACAAATAAGAGACTTCCGCCCTCTTTTGGCTGGACTGGAAAAGATTGCAGAGGGGCAACGTGGGAACAAGATGGCAAAGATTGTAGCTTCTCTGTCTCAATTCAGGACTGTTTAACCTTTCTACTGCACTAGCTAGGAGAAACGTCTTTGCCCCGTCCCTCTTCCCTCCTGTCTCTTGGAAATGAACAGCACTGTGACCAGCACTGTGCTAACTGTAGACATTCCTCCTCCCCTGCCCCCTGAATCTCATCTCAAACTGCAATGATAAGAAAAAGAACTGTAAACAAATAATTTATTGATAATGTTGCAAACCCTGCTCCTGGTTTTGATGAATTTGGTTTGTTTTAGTTGTTTTAATACTAAAAAAAAAAGTAGGTCTACATTGTGAAAGTATACACCAATTGAATTGAATTGAATGAACCTTTCTGAAAAACTCTTTTGGCCACCTGTGCCTGTTAATGTGAGTTGCTGATCTCATAAAAAAAACAAAAAAACATGTAGTTTTTTTGAACACATGTATCATTTTTCATCCAAAAGCATTGGTTGTCACTTTAATGTCCATGTTTCCTCTTCAATGTTTTTGGGTGTCTGTTTGCTGTTACAGTGATTATTATCTGCAGCTGAGGGTTCAATCGGCATCCCTGCCAACTTTATCAAAATCTGCACACAGCTTTGTTTGCATTTTTTATCCGACACCACTGGCCTGTCATCTTCATCACTTCTTGCCTGTCAATGAGATTTTACTTATTTATTTTGCTCATTTGATTTATGTTTATTTTTTTATGCGGTAATTGATGGTTTACAATGAAAGACTGGCTACTTCTCTCTGTCATGCATTCCTCCTTTTGTTGACTCAGTAAAGGACTTAACATGGAGTGGAGTCCTCAAACATTAGATCTGCAGCTGACTCATAAAACCCTCTTCAAATTTGTCAATCGGTCCCTAAAGTGACACAGCGGTTGTTTATTTCCCACAATCTATGGCACCTCCTACAACCACGCCCATTGTACCAACCTGCTCTGGATGGTTGGAATGCCCATCAGCGTTGCGTCACATTCACTTTTTTAAAGAAGGATGTATGTAATTATTTAAAAGTGCATTTAAATATTTTTGAGAAGTACTCTTTCCCTTGCAACTGTGGATGTCTACTTCCCTAAAGTTAGGGAATATATAAATACGTATATATATATCTATATATATATATATATATATACATACAGTAAATGGAAAATGCAGACTGTAAAGTTTTCAATGTAAGATACAAAGATATGTAAGTGCTTTATGGTTCTACACATAATAATGTGATGTAATCTTGGAAACATTTGGTGAGCTATCAATAAACCTTCTGATCCATTCCTGTGAGTGTGGACTCAACATTTCAATATTTTGACTTGATCTAACACAAGTGTAACGTTAATAATTATTGCAATCTAGTTTTTCCATTTCCAGCGCTGTGATTATATACATCCTCGCCAGGTTGCGCTCACTAGAATGAAAGGACCCGTCATTTTTTAACACCATCGCAATTGGTCTTGGCTCAAGGGCCCTAAATACGGCTTTCATCCAAGAGCGTTTGGTAAGTTTTATATTTTAACCTGAATTGAGATGTCCCAGTCTCTTTTCCAGACGTCCACAAGTAACAACACATAATGAGAATGCTTGAATGCTTTGTTGGAACTGTAAAGGCGGGCATCTAATAACTTGTTTCTTCAATAAGCTTATTTTCTCATTTTTACAGCCAACTGATCTTAGGTTATTTTGTAATATTCTATTATCATACAGGTTGTGGTTTATCAGCACAAACTAAATTTTTTACAGGAGCCCGGTCATCTGTGTTTTCTAGATATTCACTGATTACAAGTGGAGATTGGGCTCAGGATGTAAGGGTGATGCTGTGTTGTCTCCAGATGACTCCTGTGTATCGTTTCCATGGTTACCATTTGAACTTGGGCTCAATCATGGTTGAGTTTTGTCCCAGATGTTTTCTCAAAATTGTACCGGATGGGTGCCTTTTGATATTTGGGAAATTTTTAAGCATTTTATTCATTGGTTATCTTTTAAAAGTTCAACCTTTTCTCAGATATTCAATTGACAATAATTTCAATTAGCGGGGACAACTTTTAGAACCTATTTCTGTCTCTTTTCAATGAGATGCCCCTGTGGTGGGAGACACTTAGGGGGAACTGGGAGCTGACGGGACTTCCAGAGGGGGGAGCTGTCCTCAAACTGATAAGGACCCTGAGGCGCCTGAGATTTGGGGTAACAAAGGTTGCCATGGAGACCTCTTCCATCCTTTGTTTTGGACAGTAAAGTGAGCAGCTGCCGCATGAAGCCCACTCAGAACCCGGTTCTATGTTCCTGTTCCACACACAGTGATTGGAAGACGTCAACGAGGAGTGTGGTAGTTGAATTCTAGTTCTACCTCAACAAACCGGGCTCACTTCTATCCAACCGGTTAGCATTAGCCTGCTAACGCCACTCCTCCTGCTACCCTCTTCAGTTAACTCTCATGTAATGTCAGGGAGTGACTTGCAAATACCTCACTCGTGATAATTTTCCACTCAAGGCATTTGCTGCAGACTCTCTGGCGGGGGAAAGTAGTCATCAGCTGGCGTGTCCGTACGTGGGTAACGTCGCTGTGGGCGGATCGGTTTTTAACCAGTAGCTGGCAGAGGGAGCTCGGTCGGCGTTAGCCACACAGGCTAGCATTCCTGGTGGGACTGGATTTTGAGCCAGCAGACATGAATTTAAGGAGACCACCCTGCAAGTAAGAGCCTATTGTTTGTCTACGAATGTAATTGTCACGGCTGTGGTTGTTGTGTGCGGGAAAGTAGTGATAGAGCGTCAGAGAGGGTGGATTATCTTCTCAATCCGTCACTGAGGGGAAAGATGTCGACAGATTTGGAGGAAGAATGCATAGCAACCATTCCGTTTTTCTGCGTTCCTTCGCCGTGAAATATCTTCCGGTTTGGTGGGAAACATACTTCCAATCTACACAAAATGATTTTGCAAGTTTGATTTAATCTCTGTATGTTTACACTGGACGAATGCCCCCACAGTGTGTGACAGTGATGGCCATCTTCGTAATCAGGAGGTTCCTTCACTGACGTTAGTATCGGCAAAGCCTCGTCTGTCTGGAATCAGTTCTGAGATTCTGAATGTTCGTCCGGTGATGTTGGCGTACAGAGTCATTTAGCATTTTATGCGTGTAATCAAAGCTGTTTAGATCAGTTTTTTTTGACAGGAGAGTGGAATGGCCTATGCTGCCTTCAGGGACGCATCCTTAACCTTTTCATCCGTCAGAAACATAAATTAAGAAAGTGTTCTTTATTTTTTAATTATCGAAATATTCGTTAAATAAAACATATATGATAATGGACATATGAACTACAGTGGGAGAATATAATATAGATGCAGCTGTTTCCTATATTCTAATTAATAATTCAAAGAGATTAAAACTAGAACAAATGCAGCCATACATTCCGCACCAGTTATGTACACTGAATTGGAAATGTTGCTGTTGTTTACAGTAATAGGTTTTCATTAAAACGTTAAAATATAGTTTGGGATGAAAATCGATGTAATTGCAGGATTATGTTTTGTTATTTGAGGAATCGCAACATGATGCCCAGATATTCAGATGCGCCTGAAGGCGCCGCGTTACGTAATAAAGGAGGGCTGTGCATGCAAAGAGGGGAGGGGTGACGTAGTAGGGGGAGTGAAAATAAAAGCTTTTACCTGACGTCACATTTTCTATAGTTCATGGTTCTTGGCCGCCATTTTCGTGGTCAAATGCAAACGGTTGTTGTCGCGTTACAATAGTAACTAGTCAGAGTTGTCGGAAACCTCAGTAAGTTCAAGTCCTGTACGTGAACACTTACAAGCCAGTGGGAGGGAGAGAGAGCGATATCTTGTCAGAACTGACTCTAAGAAGTGGTGGAATGGTTATTTGCTGCGTTCAAGACGTATGGGACATTGAGAAAGAACGACAAACCTATTTGGTAAGATAGTTTTTTTTCTCCTTTAATTCAGCCACAAAGGGGTTACGAGCCAGTATATCACCGTAGTTGTTCCCAAACCTCAATATATTGGGAGGGTCATGTCAGGAAGGACACCCGTCATAATATTTACCCCAAATCAATAAGTGGAGTGCAAAAGTGATTTCCAAACTAAATGGGTAGGGGCCCGGGTTAACAACAACCGCTGGTGGGAACGATGCTACTGTTAGTTAAAGAAAAATAAGTTTAAGAAAGTGGAGACATGTCCAGAGACAGCAAGAGATGAGGAAAGGCTGGAGTGTGGGTGGTGAGAGAAGGAACTTTAAATGTTGGCATGAAGACAGGTAAAGGTAGAGAACTAACTGATATGGTGGAGAGAAGGCAGGTATTCTGTGTCCAAGAGACCAGGTGTAGCAGCGGGAGGAAGATGGGAGGCATGTGCAGCAGGTTAGGTTGATTGAAGATAGAGATGGAAATGTATTAACAAGTGAGGAGAGAATTAGGGCAAGAATGAAGGAGTACTTTGGAAAACTGATGAATGAAGAAAATGAGAGAGAGAGGATGGAGAATGTGAGAATTGTACATAAAGAAGTTCAGAGGATAATTAAGGGTGAAGCGAGAACAGGCCAGAAGGAGTTGCATTGTGTCTTTTGTGGATTTAGAGAAAGCAACGACAGAGTGAGGAATTGTGGTTTTGCATGAGGATTTCTAGCGTGATACAGGATACAAATGAGAGCTGCATGACAGCGTGAGATGTTCAGTAGCAGTGACAGATGGAGTCAAGATGGAGGTGGGGACTGCACCAAGGATCGGCTCTTAGCTCCTTTTCTTTGCTATGGTATGGATGGATGAGGTCAGACTGGAGTCTCCTTGGACTATGATGTTTGCGAATGATATTTTGATCTATAGTGAGTGTGTGAATGAAAGGAAGGTAGGTGGAGAGGTGAGGATGCAAGGTGTAGAGGTGAAGAAAGTGCTGGAGTTGAAGTACTTGGAGTCAAATAGTCAGAGCAACAGGGCTTTTGGAATAGAGGTGAGGAAGGGAAAGGTTTACAAGAAGGTAGTAAGATGAGCTCTGCTGTCTTGTTTAGAGACAGTAACATTGACCAAAAGACAGGAGGCAGAGCTGAACATGTGAACACAGCATAATCATGACTAATAATCAATCAGGATTTTCCATGTCACTAGGAGTGGCAGATTTACTTACAAAAAAATTAAACTCTAAAAAATTAGATTTATGTAGAGAAGTAGTACATTTTATTGTTGATAAAAAAAAAAATGCTTTTCAGAAAAATAAAACAAAACACTTGGTCGCTGAAGAGCCTTCTTGTCTCTCTTGGTGCAGATGAACGCCAGGCAGGAACAAACGATTGCTTAGAATGTCATGTGCTCAACTAACTGTTTGGTGGAGCACATTTGAGTCAGAACTTCTTATTGAAAATCGTGTGCCACTTTTTTGAACCTGTTTATAATATGACCCAGTAGCAGAATGTATATGTTAAAGAGTAAGGGACAAAGAATGGAGTCCTGCGGGGATGCCACAGGTCAGGGGGGTTACCGAAGAAGATGCTTTAAGTTTAGTTATAGAGAAAGTCCTATTTGTATTTTTTCTGGCAATTTAAATAAAGCATGTCAGGACCTATTATAAAGAATTATGTAACTTGATAGAACCAAAAGGTCGAGTTTAAAGTTTTCTAAGAACATGCTTGAGCTAATATAATTAAAATTGATTATGAAATACAGAATTTATCATGAAATAATTTTCCAAACCTGATTATTTTTCTTTCTTTTTTTTAACCAAAATATTTGTAACTTTATGGTAAATTCAGAGCGGCTAAGATATTAAAATGAATAGATACCCCGAAGTAGTAAAATATGCCGGAATTTTTTTTTTTCTAAGTGGTACATTAAAGGGTTATCTATAATCACTCTCTTAAATTCCCATGGTTGTGTAAACCATGGGATGTAAAATGCAGACTATACTCTATGTGCTCCTCATGCTTGAAGTCACAGGAGAACGCCTTAAATGCTCAGGACACGCAGTGGCTCAGCTTCATTCTGCTGCCTCTGACAGCTATTGTATACTCAGAGAGAGAGAGGGAGAGAGACAGCCAGATTGAGTCGGAGGGGAACACTGAGCTACCCAAGGATAGCGTGTGCTTTTATTCACTGCTGCTGGTAAGACGCTACTATTCTGACTAAATGGTCTTCCCTACAAATACGTGCTTTGAATGCAAACATGGATACGCGTTAAATATGAGGGCTCGCACGGAAAAACGCAGGTGGGCTAACATGCAGCTCGCTTTATCTGCACGCTCCGGTCCAGATTCCATAGCCATAAACACGACATTTGCTTCGCTTCCTCTGAGTTAATATTTGAGCAGTTGTGGAGCTGTATTTGGTTGTATGTTTACTCGTTAGTTTTCCTGTGGTAGCTGTGTAATGTTTACATCGGCGCGCGCTGGAATAGCCACGTGCTGGCAGCATGAGACGATGTGGTCATTGTAAACACTGATGCTGCGTGCCCCATCGAGCAGGCTCTGTCTGATTGCGATGTATTGCCTACGCTGTCTGCAGAACTCATGCTTGTGAGGAGCTGCAGTTTTTAGAGCTAAATTAAACTTGGTTGGCCAGCAGGGACTGTATACTCGCGGGGACTGTATACTCACGGGGACTGGGAGGGACTGTATACTCTCGGGGACTGTATACTCTCGGGGACTGTATACTCGCGGGGACTGAATACTCGCAGGGACCGATAGCACGATGTAGCTCCCAACCATCTGCATGACACATAACGTATGCATCCTAGTAATAGTATTCAAGTGTTTTCTGATGCAATTACGTGGTTCCCTCATAATGACCTTTAGGAGTAAACACGAGTAAACAATGGCTAGTACACTAGCCATTGATGTCATCAGCTCTTATATTGTTTATTTTAGATAGTGTCATAGTTTACTCTCTATCAGGTCTGGCTGTTACAATCCTTCAAGTTAGAGTACTGTCTTGGAAGAAACCTCCAGTTTTTATCTCCTGTCACAATTGTCTGAGCATATTAGTGGACATGCTTTGAAAAGGCCTATAAAACAAAATGTTTTAAAAAAACAAAAAAAAAGCGAAAATTATCCTAACTATTCTCGCTATCTGGATTTGTATCACATCACCAGATTATTGCCAATAGTTAGCGGATTAGTAGTATTGTGTTGACAGGTACAATTTCCAGATAATTAGCGATCAAAAACAATTTTCTCTTTTTTTTAATTTAAGCCCAAGTAGGACATCAGCTATCGATTTATCATATTAACCTACAGATTATGTTAAATGTTCGCTTTGTTTGTTTTTTCTTCAAAAATGACCGAAAATATAAAAAACATCTCTTGAGTTCTTTTTGGAAAATATCCAAATTGCTATCGTTCATGTTAAAGAAATGGCTCAAGCACCTACAGCCAAGAAGCTGGAAGCAGGTAATCTTATAGGATTCAAACCATATTGAATTATTAATGTAGTCATCATTTTAATGTTTCATCAAATGAAACATTTAAAAAAAAAAAAATTTGCAGCCAGACTATGAATGCACTTTTGTATTTTTAACCATCATATCTCTTGTTTTTCAGCCAGGGCAAACTTTATTTTGCTTTAATGAACAAAAAATGTATTAAGATTGTGTGTATATATATATATCACTAAATATGGAGTTTTAATAACCTTAACTATTTATGGTGTATGCCTGTAGAAATTGGGTTTGCACAAATCTGTCAAGCCTGCATTTGAGCCAGTCATAGCAGGCAGGTGCTTAAGGTCAATGTGTTACCCGTGACATATCATTGCCGTAGTTGCATACATAGGGCATAAACCACAGAATTAACATACATTGCAATAGTTGCATAAGTCAGTGATAAACCACAGAATTGCTTAACTTAAACTAAGATGTAATCCCCATTTAAGTTCATTGAGAATTCACTGCAGTGGGTGGACTGGAAATCTAATGTCAATGCAAACAACGTATTGGATGTTTTTTTTGTTTTTTTATGGCTGAAGATTTAGTTTATGTGTTGTTAAAATTACATTTCAGCTAAGTTGAACCTCCAAATTTCCGACATTGTTAAAAGATGTTGTAAAATGAGTGATAAGGTAGTATTATAATGGAAGAGAAAGGTTGTTTATTATAGACCACAACAGATATCACGTTATAAATCGTCCAATTTATCAGATAGTTTTTTCGATGGCAATGGAAGTTGTGATGTCGCTCCTAATCCTTCATCAGGTGCTTATCGTGAATTTTCCTGGGTTCAGAGATAAAACTAACCATGATTCAGTTAAACCTTTATTCACATTAGATATAAAAACAGGTATTCATTCAAAAAGCAGGAGTACACATTTTTGGAAACCGTAGCCATTAAGTCTGAAATTGTACACATGTTCCATTCATAACTTTAAAAAAAGAAAGAAAAAGCTTTGACATCTAGAACACATTATAACAAGACTTTTAATACTTATGTACATGTTATATTTTCGTTCCTTATTTTTAATACATTTCCAAAAATTTCAAACAAACTTTTTTCACTTTTTCATAATGGGGTATATGGTGTGTAGAATTTTGAGGAAAAAATGAATTTAATCCATTTTGAAATAAAGCTGTGACATAAAAAAATGTGGAAAAAGTGAAGCGCTGTGAATACTTTCCGGATGCACTCTAGATGACAGAATTGAAAAAAAAATGCTGGATCTTCAGATCAATACAATACAGATTGATGTTTAGGGTCAACGTGAAATCAGCTTTCAGATTAAAATTCAATCAAATCAGTATAAAAGTCTAAACATTAACAGGCACAACTACTGAATGTGCCTAATTTAAAGTTTGGTAACATAAGAATGTAAAGTTTCCCAGAGGTAACCCTGACAAGATGGCCAGGTTCATTCTTCTTAGATGAAGACACATTACTATGGTGGTCCGGTGTTGTTGGTCCAGTTCAGACTACTGGTGTCTGTCCCTCTGCTCCCTCCTCAACTTCACACCCCCTCTACTTATGTCATCCCCACTTTCTCTCAAAGCCCCCAATACACACACAAACACAAACAGACACACACACTTTTGCGCCAGTATTATTTCATTAATATCATTGCCATCTGCTCCATATGTAACAGCCCAATTAGCGATATACACTTTGACCCTATCTGTCGAAACTTAATTTGCAAAGTCTTCAGCTATCACCTTGCTCTCTTTCTTAAACTCACACACACAAGAAACACCGTGAACACAATCGCACATTTCCTAGGCAAGCAAGACTCCAGACTCTGACCTTTCCTTGTTGTCTCTCTGCAGGACCTGAGCTGATTTGTCAGCCTTCTGTAGGTTTTGTTTTCGCCCCCCGAGTGTCCTCTGGACATCAGCAGACCATGGTGGTCTAAAGAGAAAGCGCAGCCTACACTTAACACAGCGACGCTCAACCAAGAGAGGAGAGGAGTGGAGACGGACCGGAACAAAGAGGAAGAGTATATTCAAACACAATGTCTCAAAACAGAGAACTTGTGGTTTACTACATAAACTATAAACTCGCCCAGAGGGACTACCCTCTCTACCACATCGGACTAGTAGAGCCTCGTAACAGGACTGATAGGATGGAGGCAGAGTCGGTTGAGGAACAGCGCGTAGCAATGCATGGCAATGGGACATTTAACGGCACAAGCGCTGGAACTCCCCCAGCGTCCCCACTGCAGCGGCAACGGACGACGTCCACAGTTAGTCTGGATGCAGTGAAAGAAGCCCTGAAGGACACGGCCAACGAGTTTGAGTTCCGATACGCCCGCGCCTTCAGCGATCTGCACAACCAGTTGCACATCACCCCAGCCACAGCCTACCAAAGCTTTGAGAACATAATGGATGAGGTGTTCAGGGACGAAGTCAACTGGGGACGCATAATAGGGCTTTTTGTTTTCGGTGGGGCGCTGTGTGTCCAGTGCGTGGAGAAGGAGATGAGTCCGCTGGTGGGCAGGATCATAGAGTGGATGACGGTCTACCTAGACAACAACATTCAGCCCTGGATCCAGACCCAAGGAGGATGGGTGAGAGTCACACACACACACACACACACACACACAATATACACTATACACAGAGAAGTGCATTCAAGTGATTGTGCTATTTCTGCTTGTATAGCCCCTTTCTTAAGACAGGTTAGCTGAGGTCGCCTGTTTGGAACTTTTTCATGGTCACATCAACACTGAACAGTAGCCATTTGGAAAATTAGCATGAATCTTGTCCTTTGTCCCAAGCCAAAGGGTGCGGGGTGTACTGGGTTACGCCGGTCCGTCCGTACATTTCGGGAGCAGTCTATGCCCATCTCCTCAGAACCCACTCAACAGGATTTAGTTTATACTCACACATGATCCGTGGGTCTGAGGGTGTGCTTTGCATCTCACGACTGGTTTCTTCAGTATTGCTTACTTTTCTTTTAAGTCACATTTAATTTGTTATAGTCACCTATTATTTAGGATATAGTCTGTCCACATCAGCATCTGTGTCCTTAGACATACATTTTCTGGTTCTGGTTTGGTTTCATTGGTTCCAGAACATGTTGGAGATGATCGTGGAGATGATCAGGGTTTTTATTTTTTATTTTTTTTATTTTTTTTATAAACTAGGTAACGGGGGTGCTTATTTAAGCCTTAAAGGCCATATATGTGGCCATTACACAATATATAGTCTTCCATGTGCCAATATGATCTTTTTTTCTCTAAAAATATCCAAACAATGTCAGTTAACCATATTAATGCTCTTGTAAAGAGAAAAAAAAACTTGACCATAAAACAAATTGACCATAAACAGCCATTTTTGGTTCTCCTTCATATCCAATCTTTGTTTAAAAGAAAGGGTACTGATGGCTTTTGTTGTGTGATCCATGTGAGGAGTTCTTTCTCTGCTAAATACTGGTCCCGTTTAACAATTCTCATGCTTAAATAGCACGTCTTGTATGACATGTAACGAGTTCTGACCACATATTGGCAACAAGTTGATCAAAACAAGTTAGGAAATGATTTTCGTGCAGTGAAACCGATTGAGCTAAGATGCAATTTTCGTAATGGTTGTTTAAAATGCAAATTTAAAAAAGAGGAAAGTCTGGTCAAGGGCATGTACTGTGGAGCTGATGATTTCAAACAAGGAAAGCAATTATTATAAAACAGATGATGTAACAAGGGACAGCCATTTCAGATTTATTTCACTAATGTTTTCCGTGTGATCTATTTTATGGCCAACATGATTTTTATAGATAACTTCATTAAAAAAATAGTTCTATGTTCTAAAACACCCTTTTGTTTTCTTCTCCGTGTTAACAGAAAAGAAAAAATATTTTTTCTTTGTTGGAGCTTGTTGGACCTCCAAGATGTTGGAGCTTTTCTAATGCTCTGAAGTTATTTTCGTGTTAATTGCTAATAGTTTGGAGACCAGTCCTGGTCCAGTATTCAACGAGAACCCTGAAGCTTCCAGGGCATATCCACTAAGAATAGACTGATATAATTTGTGTTGAACTGGTGAAATGAAAAGGCTCAGCATATTCACCATATATTCTGATATTTTTGATAAGGGAGAAGAGACTAGGAGCCATTATGATCATTTTTCACCTTCTCCTGCGGTAATCATGTCTGATGCACATTACACCTTTGCCTTTAATACTGAGTGGAGGGGAGTTTTGTGAGCGGTGTTCATATCTATCTCCGTTGATACCATCTTATTGGTGATGACTTGTGTCTTATTGAGATTCCAATCTTGTTTGTTTGTGTTGCTTGCTAGCGTTTGAACTCTCCGTGACACTGGGGTGGGGAGGCTCAGGGGTTGGCGGTGGAGAAAAGGCTTCTTGTTTGCCCCTTAAAAACAATGAAAGCAGACTGTGCGTGTGGTCAGCAGCTGGTTCAGCCATCCCCTAATTGATCAGCTATGTGGAGCTCGAAGAGCTCAATCGAAGCAGGAGCTTATCAGGCTTCATCAGGGCTTTGTACCGCTCTGCAGCCTGACTGCCTAGGGATCGAAGTTATCTCATCACAGGGTTTATACAGAAGGTCCTTTGTTTTACACTGGTCACTTGATTGGCTCTGTTCTTTCTGCTTTTTCCATCCTTCCACTGCCTGTCCTTTTCTCTCCATAGCTATAGCCATTCCTTTCTTCTTTGAAGATCTGCTCCAACACAGGATGAAAGGTGTTGTCTGTTGTTCCACCTGGGCTTAGCTGGAGAGAGGTCTGTCCTGGTTAGTGACCATCCTATTGTTTGTTTGTGTCTGTGCACATGCTCTCGTGGACACCTCTAGGACAGCTAAGGTCAGCTTTTTTCCTTTGTGGTGACCGTTTGATGGCGAGGGGAGGGGCTGTTTATACTTTCTCGTGTGCTGTGTTATGCCAGGTCAAAGGTCGGTTCCATGGAAACTGATATTGCCGATAGCTGAGCAGTGTGCCTAAAAGAATATCCCATCGGGTAAAAAGTGATTCTGTGTTGTCTGCACTCAGACAAAATTAATTTGTTTCCAAGCTGGGCTCAAAGGTAGAGATAACGCAGAGGGGTGCTGGAGAGCGAGAAGCTAGTATGAGATCATCAAAACGGGTGATGGGAAATGATAAGTGACGGCAAAGGTTAAAGGATTGCAAAGTATTGATGTGGTTACTTGTATGTACCAGCACTCAGAGGTCTGAGGCCTGCACTGCAATGCCAATTCAACGTACTCAAGGGTTATATTGATATTAAAATAAAACATTAAACCACTAAACAACACTGAGGTGGTTGTAAGCTTGATAAGTCCATGACAGGCCCGAGGCCCAGTTTGCACAGCCGGCTCAAGGCTGGACAGATGCACCTTTATTCCAACCATGCTTGTATATGAATGCACTGAAGGTGCTATCTGTGTTGGAAAGTTTAAAATCTAATGGTTGATCAAATCTTCGCTACTGCCCACCAATAATAAAAATAAAAAGCGATGTGTCTCGCTGTCTGCTTGTGTTCCGATTGCCCCCAAAACGCATTTTAAAACCAATTGGAAACAGGACCAATGATTGATTGACACAGCACAGGTTGGCTTAAGAATCCCAGTTGTCATGTGGGTAGCTGCCTGTGGGCAGTGGCGTGCATGTCGGTGTAACCCAGACCTGGAGAAGCTAATGGTTTCAGCTGAAATGTTGAATGGATCAGAATGTTGGGGAGGATCCATTGATGGAGTTTCGCTTCTCCTGACTTCACAAAGCGTTGCTTAGAACACATGATGCGACTTCCTTCCTCACTAAGTTTTGCATCATTCACTTTTTGGCTGTCTGCGAAGCTTTTGGCCTGAGGAGTGTTTCTTGTTGGTTGACACAGGGGTACTCCCAAGCTGCATTGGAAAATTAAAATTCAGTGCGTGTTTTACCACCAGAGTCTGATAATATCTTCACATTTCTCTGTAGTTTTTGCCTTCTTTCTCACAATATTATTACTTTTGTCTTTTCGAAGGTTTGGCTTTATCCCTCAATTGTATCAGTCTCTGAGTAAACCCACACGAGACGTTGTTATTCCGCTCTCTTTCTGTCTTTCATTTCTCTCCTCCTTTCTCACTTCCTTCCTTCCTTCCTTCCCTCCCCTGAGGCCTCCTCACAGGGATGAAGCTCAGAGCCGTTGGCAGATGTGGGAACTTGAGTAAAGCTGCGGGGCAGGTGTGCCCTTAGTGCTAGCTGATGAAATATTAGTCTGCTCTAAGGTCACTCTGTCTGTCTCTCTCACTTGCTTCATCACTTTGTCTCATGATCATACTGTTGCTTCACACATGCTAAAATAAACAGTATAAAGATACTCCAACAATAGATTTGACTGAAGTGGATGATTTGAATACATCCTATGCCGCTAACTTTGAGATGAAGTACTTGCGTCGAGTTTGTGGAGTTTCCTAAAGGTTTGGACTTCACCCTCTTTGCAGTAATCTTTGCTCAAACAAGCCTAAACCTTATTAGGGAAGCAGTTTCTGTAAGTTTTACTGTCCTGTCTAACTACTTTTTAACATTTGTTTAATCTTTTCAGTCGTTTTCCAAACAATATGCTCAACATTCTTGGTTCTAGCCTTTCATACAGGAAGACAAGAACACCTCTGCGGATTGCGAGAAATATATGTATATACCACAGGATAATTATGTGTACGAAAAAAAACAAACTTGAGGCAGTCTTTTGAAATGGGAACATAGCTGAGGAGACGGCTAAATATTGCGAAAGGTGTTTTTGCACAGCCGTGCGAACCTCACTGTCGTAGAAAGTGATTAGGCTTCAGGCTAAAAGATCCTGTTGGAGCTTATTTTGGAGCCTCCACAATCAAGGATGCTGAGATATTTGGTAACATCTCAGCATGCCATAAATATTCTCGCACAGACCGACCACACACACACACACACACACACACACACACACACACACACACAGACAGGCTGCATTTTTGTAATGGAAGCGTAGGAGTAACGCCATACATTGTCAGATAATAAACCATGCCAGACAGCGGAGCAGCAGACAGTGCCATTGACCTAATAATGCTGTTTTCAGCAGAGTAGGCAATGGCAGTGATTACTCAGTGGAGATTGAGCTGCCTCAGGGTGTGGGTACAGGGTTATTACCAATTATAGATGAATAATATCTCCACCTGCCACTTGGGGAAACACTGTTTTTTTCCCCCCCTAATAAAGGCTAAAGTCGTTTGGAAGAACCTCACCGCCACAGTCTGTGGAAGCTTGTCTGGAGTTACGGTGGGGATGGGGCTTCCTGTAGAGAAAGCAGGGGAAGAAGAGAGAACATTATCGCAGTTGTTCTGCTTTGTTCTGTTGATGCTTTGTTCTGTTGATGGTCCCAATAAGGAAAAAGTCACTTTAATTGTAAAAAATATTTTCTGTGTTACAACGGGAAAGGTTCTTTAATGTCAAAGCCTCATGTGAATTTATGCTGAGCATATTATGTGGAGCTCAACACAAAACAACTGCTGATATAGGTGGCTGCCCCTACCTGTTGTTTTTATAATTAATTACTCTGATGATTATTCTCCCCACTAATCAATTCATCACTTCAAAAAAAATCCATCTCTAATAATGTAATTAAAATTTTCCTGAGACTCAGAGTGGCTTTTCCATATTACTTATTTTATCCATACAACAAACCAAACTCTTCCTTTACTGTCATAAATGAGGTTTAAAAAAAAGTCGAGCCTTACATTAACGCTGCAAACCAAAGTGTTTGACATATTGTTTGTTTATCCCAAGTTTGCTATTTCACTGCTCTGTGTCATAAATCGTCATTGTTGTGTTGTTGTAAAGGAAACATTCATACTGAAGGTTACTTCGAGTCAGTGCCACACATACTGCTTCACTGCTGCAAATACTTGAGCAACAATATTGTGCATTTCCAAAGCATGCAAAACAAATTATTTTATTTTTTTCGTAAAATGGCCTCTAAAAAATAATAACGCCAAATATTTAAAGAATTGCATCTGCAGTAATGACCATGGGCTCTGGACTCCGAGCCGATGGCAGAAGAGGAAAGTCTGCATGTGATGAAGAGATGAAGTAACACACTGGTTTGGTCCAGAAATACCAAAGACTTAGTGTTTTAACATAAACTGTATGTTTCTGCAGTTTAATAACACTAGTTTGATATAAAGGGTCACATTTAATCCAGTCATGTTGAGCCAACATCATAAATGAAATCATTGTTAGTGATTGCAGGAGACGGAATGCGTCATAAGACCTAGTATATTGCAGGATAATAAGTCTAAATAAGTAATTAACATCATGCATAATGGTATTTAGATATAGGGTAAAGATTAGTAAAACACCATCATACAGATCATTCATCTTCCATCGATATGTATCTGTAAAAAGTCAAAATAAGAGACATAAAATGCCTAAATATTATCATAATTGCAATGTATTTCCACAGTTTATCTTAATGACAATCTTCCTCCAGGTGGCTAAGCTATATATTTTAAATGTAAACAGTTGAACCATTTTTTGTACTATTTCAGATATACAGATCCTGGAAAGTCAGTTGGTAACATCCCAAATGTATTCAGTTTTGCCTATCCATGGGGCATCATACTTGAATAATTAACAGTTAAATAAATACCTTTAATTTCTCAGACTACTTTATTTAATGTATTTGCCTTGACGTAACATATAAGCAAAACTTAATGAATATTATGTGACGTTTTACAATTACATTTAGTAAAAAGCAGCGGTGTCGGTTGATTGGAACATTAGATTGAGTTCATCACAATACTAATCTAGGATTAATCGTCCATTTGAAATGGTAGTATTTACCTACTTTTACTTTAGGGTAGAGTTAAATCCAATGCATATATTTGTTGGAATAAAGAAACACATGAGAACTGATTATAGGAATCAGAATATATGAACTTAGTGATCCATGGATGACTTACTCCTCGTCTTGGCTTATTCCTCACGAGGGGCTCACTGAACCTACAGCTCTGTTGTGTTTGCAGGAAATGTCTGGCACTTGGCTAAAGCACCAACAAAGCCACAGTACTTTCCTGTGTGTTGATGTGATCTGTTTCAACGGTTGCTTCTTGATCACACTGTTTGGAGTGCTGTCAAAGATGACTTTGATTAATCCAATCCTCCGTCTGGAAGCTTTTTGAAATGGAATTTGTCATTGATCACACCACGGGACGATGCCTCAGTCAAACATGTTGAGTTGATTAATCGGGGAAAAGAAAACGTAGGCGTTATGGTTTCCAAAATTAAAATACTTAATTTAACATTTGGAGCATGATCATTTTTAGTGTGTGATGATTATTATGGGGACTGTAAAATGTGTTACACAGTGAGGCTGTAATTAAAGCATAAGACCATTGACTTGTTTTCATATGGGAAACACCTGAGCATCCTCTCTCACCGTCTCTCTCTCTCTCTCTCTCTCTCTCCCTCTTTGTCTCTCTCTCTGTAATTAACATGCACATAGGATAGGCAGTTAAGCTAGACTATGATGTCTGTCAGACTACCATAGCTAAGGGGAGCAGGAAATGTCACCCTTGGGAGCCATCATGCCTGTCTCCTTCTCTTTCTCCCTCTCCCTCTCACTACCCCCCCCCCCTTCATCTTCTATACATCTCTCCCTCTCTTTCTCCCCCATGTCCAGCAATCCCCACTATGAGCCTGCCACAAATTACTTTCTGCTTCTTATTTGTCAATCTATATCTCCTCCCATTCCTCCTATATTAATCATGTTTGAGCTCCTTTATTTCCGCCCTTGTCTGCCCTTCCGCTCCTTCCCTCCTCTTTTTCATTCCTTTCCTGCCATCTCTACATTAATATATCTCCGCTCTCATGTGCTGCCAGACTTATTACAGCGCAGATGTTTGACCACACGTCCCGTCAAGCTTGCGTGAACCCAGTGTAACCATGCTCCAGAGCTGTTTGTTTATCAAAAAACACACATGCATACATATCAGCTGCAATATCGGCATCAGTGTTATAAATTTTTCTCCCTGTCGCTTGCTATCCTTACACCCTCACCACCATTCCTTCCTTCATCTTCATCCGTCTTTTACCTCATCTTCCTTTCATCTCTAAGGGCTCGCATTTGGCAAATTAGGAGATATGTTATTCAGGGGGTTTGATTTTATACATGTTTTTCCCCTTGAGAGCTGATGTTTGATTTTAGTCACACATATGAGTTGTTGTTGTTGTTGTCTTTGACATTTTAGCGTTTTATTGAATGGTAATGTGCTGCAGAGGGGAGGGTACAGCACAAAGTCAGACTGGTCATGTGACTACCTCAGACAAAGAACCTTTGGCCACATACACACATGCAAAGGAATGCTTTACTGGCTTTTTGATTGTGCCCACAGGTGCTGTCACTTTGCACACAAAGCCATCGTAGAACAGAATAAGCCGATGTGAATGCAACTTTCCGTCATCACAACGGCACATATAGAACTCTCACACAAAGGCAGTTTTTTTTTGCATAGGATCAATGGTGGACCTTTCTGTTTGAGCGCTATCAACAAACAGCTCTCTGAGGTGCATATTGATGCAGAGTGTCTTCATGTGAGCGTAGCTTCTCAGCCAGGGCTGTCTGCTTTTGTATGCATGTCCTTATGCTCATGTATTGGTTCATGATCTGTGAGATCCAGCCTGTTTGTTCCTAGTCAATGGTGTGTGTCAGAGTCACAGTTGAAAATGGCAGCAAACAGATTGTTGCTTTAGTTGTCCCCAAGTTCTGAAATGAAATGAGGAAAACTGAAATGTGCCCCATCTTTTTAAGGTGCCTGTGTATTTTCGTTTGTGAAAAAAAGAAGAAATAAAAGCAGTGATTCCTACACGTTTGGTTAGAGCATCTTGTTTGTCTTTAAGGAGAAACAATTTGTTAAGCATTCCTGTGAGCTTACAGGGGTTTCCTACGTGCATCTATTTTTTGATAGTATTTCACTATACTATCCACAACAATGACCATTTCTGTCCTATTCATTTGTGATAGTTAATGCATGCTCTGCTTTGATGTGTGGCTGTGACCCATCAATTATGTAGAGGAACATATTGACAGGATGTTTTGAAGGCTGTGGTGGAAGAAATGCTACTTCTAGTCCAGGTTTGGCGACGTCCCTTGCTGCTGCTACCAGTGCTAGTTTGCAGTCCAGCAAAGCCCTCACGATACGCCCTCGCGGTGCCATACAAAAGCCTTGTCAAAGTTGTTCAGATCCACAAGCTTGTGCATTCTTGCTCCCTACTCATCATCATCAGGACAATCTTCACTTGCTGCCTAATATGTAACACCCACTGACAGGTAGCCATGGTAACAAGATAACTAATGTTATTCACTTCATCTGTCCGTTGTTGACTGTTGTAGACTGTTAAATGTGACGAATTGTTGCAAAGGACATCATGACTAGGGTGACACACAAATGAAGACATCGTGAAACTTGACCTGTGAAGTGAAAAAAGGGCTAGCACTTCATTGTGTTGATGATGCAAATAAGTTATCGGATCTTAATCTGATAACTTTCTCATGTCATAATTTACACAGGAAATAGATTGTTGTTTGAGTCTCACAAAAACATTTGTGAAAATGGATCATTTTGTCTGCAAGATGACGAAGAAGCTCTAGATTAGTGTTAACATAACAATGAGGCAGTTTTCACATAGTTGTCTTGGCAGTTTTCATGCCCCCACGGTTTTCAAAACGTCCAGTTTAAAATTTTTGTATTTTCAGGTCCCCAACACACCATTGTCGTGTGTATAAAGGGGCCAAACGTCCCATTATATAGACCAGAACTCCCCTCTTTGTGTATTTACAGCTTCTGCCAGTTGGTCATGTGAAACATAAGACCCGAAGCTACACAAAAACGAGCGCATGCACGCGCACAGATGGAAAGGAGCACCTTAATACAGTCTGTATTGGCTGCATTTAGACTGTATCACAATCTCTCTCTCATTGGTGTCCCAGCAGCAGGATGTCTGCATATGTCTCCATATCCAGCTGCCGTTTTGTATTCAGAGTAGACATCCAGCCGTGTAATAGACGAGCCTGTGTTTGCCAGACGACTTCAGAGCGTGGAGCTATTTGAGGGGCTTTGCCAGACTGGTGTACTTGCACTGTAGTTTGTCCGCTACCTGCCCATCTCTCTGGTTTTTGGAGGCGTCTGTCAATGTGTGACAGTGGAGGATAAGGAAAATCAGGGCAGAGAGAGGTAGATGAAGATGAAGACGAGTCTTTCTGACTCAGCTAGATGAAGATGCAGCATGTAGGTTAAGAGATAGCGCTGTATGTTTGTGGCAATGCACATATGATGAGCAGCGCAGCTGTTTACGGAGCAGATTGAAGACACTGGCTGCCTACGTGCTGCTCCACTTCGCCGAGGCTTAGTTTTGAAATCAGGTCACGAGTCTCCCCCCTCTTTCCATCTTCCTCTTTCTTCCTCTTCCTTCTATGTGCTTGCTCCCTTGTTTTTTCACCTCTCTGCTCCAGCTTACCCTTCCTCCTGCGACAAACACTACTTCATATTGTTTCATGCAATCAAAAGCAAAGACTCCTCCCTCTCCACTCGACTATATTTCAGGCCTCTCCATCCCTCTCTCGCTCTATTATCTCTCTCTTCCGTTTCTCTCTCTTTTCTCATATCTGTGATCAGATTATGAGGCATATCACGGGATAAGTGAGTCACATGGCAAGTATTAAAGTGGGAGAACTGAGGGATGGATGGAGAGCGTTGATGAGTGTTTCATGTTAATGTGGCACCCTCATATAGCACAAGGACTAAATGATGATAAAGAGCATCAGTCTCATCGTTATATTCATCACAGGCTTTTCTCGAATGGCCAAGGGATAACGCAATAAAGACAAGATGTCTTCTTTGGTTCTGTTAGAGGAGAGATGAGATGGTAAAAACGAAAGAACAGAAACAGACATGTGCAGGGCCGATGGATTTTCATCTACACTGAAGTGAATCTGGGCGATTCTCCTTCTTTCATGTTGTCAAAATGTTTGAAACTGTGCAGTAATTGATGGGAGATGTAGTTTCAAGGAAAGCCTCTGTGCCACCTCTTGCTTCTATCTCAGCATACTCCTCACGGGTCCCCAACTTTTCTGTTTCCAGTCGTTTTCATCATTTTTTTTTTTGTCCCATTGCATCCTATTTGTTCTCTTGTTCTAGTTTTTTCTCTCTGATATCGTCTTACTCCCTGTCTCTTTTTGTGAATTTAATTCTGTTTCACTAAAGTCCTAATTGCTGTTTCTCAGTTTTAAACAGATGGCAGGACTGAAGGTCATGGCGAGGTATCTGTGTGGGTGATGGTGCAGGGTTATACCGCCAAAGACATCCAGCTGTAGAGTTTCCCTTTCTTCTTTCATTCAGCCACCTCTGTTAGTTCTCCTTCTGTCTTAACACATAACACACACGCTCTCTCTGCCAGACACAAACACACAGTCCTGAGTCGTTGGCCTTCCTGCTGTGCCTCAGCGGCTTGTGCGTGCGTGTGCGTGCGTTTGCTGACAGAATGGGGTTTTGTGAAGAGAGACAGCCCCCAAAGTGGGACAGGGAACAGATTGGAGTCTGAGCCTCCATGTCCTGACTCATTAATCTCCTCTTTAATTCATGGTCCCATCGCAGCTCAAAATGTGCACATAGATGCACAGAGCCAGGTCTAGGGTTCAAAAGCAGACCAAAGACCGACGCCTTACACCATTGTCACTGGTGGTTTAGTTTACCTTCTTTTAATTACCTCCTCTGTACTGATTGCATCACATTTCAAACTGGTTCCAAGCTCTCCTCATACCAGCGTTGCTCTCGTACACAGATTGGCATGAATTGACGGGGATGGTCAGGTCGACAGGAGGGTGAAGAGGCCCATTGAGTTATTGACAATGCCATCCTGTGCAAGTACCGGAGGAGATGTGAAGCTGCTCATCCTTTTTCCTGTTAGGGCAGTTTTGAAAGTTCTCCCTATTCAAGATGCATGAAAGAGAAGAACGGTTTCTGTCACACCACTTTCAAACACTTGAACTGAATTTGTTTAAAAGCTGTGTGACAGAGCTGCTTGCTGAATAAATCCCTTGCTATTCTTTTGGTAGTGCGCCAGAAAGAAATTAATAGGGGATAACCAAAGAACCATCTGTGCAAAAAAGAACAAGTGAACTCTTAAAAATTAAATAGCCATACATGAAACATGTGCATTTTTGGCAAAATGGCTCAAAAATGATGCATTTTTCTTTCGGCATCAGCAAGTGCAACATGTATTTTTTATATATTTTCCCTCATAGAATGCGCATTTTCATCGTTTTGGCTGTTCGCTCTAGCAGTCTGTCTCTTTGGATGACACTTGATTTCAATATATTAGGATTTATCTTCAACTTTGCCCCTCTTAGTATTATCCAGCGCCTGCTCCTGTCACTTATTGAGGTAGAACTTGTGAACCCATGACTTACTTAACACATAGAAGGGCATAAGCGCATGCCAAAGTTGTTGTAGTTTCTCTGGGCTCAACGCTCTACAGTAATGCCACCAATCATACGAGAACTCTGGCAGCTGGCCGGACTCATCCGGACAATGTTTTTGTTATTGTGGTAAGGATGTTGAAAGGGAACTGAGGAGCAGGAAGAGATGGGATCCTGGAAGATAAGCTCATTGATAAAGAAACGAGAAGAAATGCTCATATTGTTGGCTTTTTTTCACTGGACACAGATAAAAGTTGATATAGATCAAAACTGACGTCATTCAACTACAAGGCCACTACAGTGATAGAATTACAAATGGTATAGATGAATGCAGTAATTAAAATCATATGATTGTGATAACAAGGTCGATAGGGTAATGATGCTTTGAATGTCAGAACCCTATCAAATTATCAAAACTGTGACAAATAAACTTAGACCATGTCGAGACTGACATGAAGACCCGCCTGAAAATTACCCTTTATTACTTTCAATTGGATCATTGTATCGATAAAGAAAGAAAAAACAATGAATGGGACTTCATTGTAAAAAAAACTAAACAAAAGAAAAACAAACAAGGCCTCAAAGAATTCTGATAAACGTTGTGTACAGGCAGATCATGCCTCAGGGAAGAGTTGAGTCAAATGTTGATTGTGGAACACGTCACATTCTTTGGCACTTTTATTCAAATTTTTGCAAATATGATGAATTTTAATAATAATCGGCTAATGTAGAGAATTCCAACTCTCGGAGATTTAACTATATATTTTGAGAATGGAAGCAAGTATTGGGTCACATTCCAGAGACCGAGGGTTTAGGATGAGACGCAACCACCAATGTGTTGCGTAGATAATATAGATTGTCAGAAGCAGAAGAGCTGGGTGTTTATTCAGTCATTGATGATACACCGCTGATAAATTATTCCAGGATTTTGTTTTGATGTAGCCTGGAAAGTGTTTTCCAGTTCAGGTTTGGTGGCATAGGCAGAGGTATGTACTCTCTGGGTGCTTTTAGTTCACAATAAAATAATAATATTTATAGCCTTTATTCAGTAGTCCACTGTATAGAACCTCTTCTGGGACCCATGTCTCACCAGATGGATGGAATTAGCCAGATGGTGAGCAGGACCTGGATTTCGCCTGACATAGCACTTTGTGTTCTGGGCAAACGGTTTGACAAACAAGGTTACTTTCCTTGTCTTTTCCGGGCTTGGGACTGGCACTAGAAGGACACTTGATCATGAAACCCTCCTTGCTGGGTTTCCCGGCGGTATAACTCTAAACCGTCAAAAGCCGTAAGCATGAAAACTCATGAAAGCAACTCAGAAAATGGCGAGGTCCATCCAGGTCACCTGCTGAAATCAACTCAGAGCGATCACTCCCCAGGTGGAGAAATGACGCAGCGTGCTCCTCCCCTGTCACGGGTGGAGTCGCGACAGGGGTCACGGGAGGAGTCGCGACAGGGGTCACGGGAGGAGTCGGGAGAGGGGTCACGGGAGGAGTCGTCGGGAGAGGAGTCACGAGAGGAGTCACGGGAGGACTCGCAAGAAGACTGGGCAGCGGCGTCTCGGGAGCACCAGGAACTGGAGTCTCTGGGTAGTTGAGCGCCGAATTCACAAGAGTTCCAAACGGATTGGGCACAAGAGGTCCAACCTGATCCTCCACGGCGCTGGGCAGCGGTGAGGACGAAGAGCTGGGCAGCGGTGAGGACGAAGAGCTGGGCAGCGGTGAGGACAAAGAGCTGGGCAGCGGCGAGGACGAAGAGCTGGGCAGCGGCTAGGACGAAGAGCTGGGCAGCGGTGAGGCTCAACGCCGGCTTTGCCTCCTTTTGGGAACCGGTTTTATTGCCAGCCGGGTTCCCCGAAAAAGAGAGTCCCGATCGGCACCAACCTCAGGAACACTACCGGCTCCCTCAGGCGATGATGGTGGCTGAGGGTTAGCGGGTAGGAGGCCAGTGGACTCCGGAGCTGCAGCAGACAGAGGACTAGCCGGCTGGTGGCTAGCAAACACGGGGGCTGGAGCAGCAGAAAAACCCACAGGCCGGGGCCGAGAACATGCCGGCAGTGCGTCCGGGTTCTCTACAAGGTCTTTAACCACTCCGGCAGGAAATCCCCCAGCCAGGGTTGGGCAGTGACCTTCTGGCGAACAAAAAGCACTAGGATTAACTTAAAACACACTGGGAGAAGCCTGGGATGCGTGATGACACGGTGGAACATCATACATCGAACTGGCACAGAAGGGAAGGTGAGGACAGACTTCATACACTGACGTAATGAAAACACAGGTGAACACGGTGACCAATCACAGGACAGACACAGAGGGAGAAAGGAACAAAAGTAAAACACACACAAAGGCAACACAAATCAAAGTGACAGAACTAACCTTAATAATATATAAACACAAAGGCTTGACAGATTTAAGCTGGTTTAACAAAGCTAGGCAGCTTAGAAGTAAATGACTAGTGATTTAAATTGTTAATCAACTTAACTGTTGCTTTTTTAACACATTATTACATAAGACATGTTTACTTTACTATTAATATTATTACTTCGGACAGTTGTTTCCCCTGGGCGTTACGTTCGTGTGGTCCTGTGCAGAAGTTGTTGTATTTAAAGACTTTAGGCAGTAGGTGGGTTTACATGGACAGCTTAATTCCGATTGGATTCGGAAAAGACGTCTAATCGGAAAGAAAATGCTGCATGTAAACACCCTTTTCAGAGTGGAAAGAACCTTTCCGAATTAGATTTCATTCCTTTGCCAGGAGGTAAAGTAAATCTAAATCCTTTTCGGAAAGCCTTTCCGATAGCCAGTCGTTGCATGTAAACGTTTTCTGTTTGATTTGTACCTGTGCAGGCCAGTACGTGATTTATTCATTGTGACTTTGAAATATTTTAACCTGTTGTACCTGTGCGTCGGAGAGTGATTTATTCATTGTGACATTTAAATATTTTAACATTTTTGGATGGTTAGACGGGCGAAAAGTCACTTCCGCGCACGCCCTCTTTGTCGTATTCTTCTTCTGGACACTTGGAAATATTTCCTGCTCAAGTATCACAGCCTGGCAAACATGTCTGACCCCTGATTTATGAGCTAGAGTAATCATCCCATTGTTGGAAGGTCTGTGGTTCAATCCCAATCCCCCTCTAGTAGACTTGACTCTACAGGCTTTGTCCCTGAGTAAGAGTCAAGATATTGAACCCCCATTCTTTCTCCCAAGACCTGTCCGCTGTTCTTCTTCCTTGTTTCTCTGTGTTTACTCTTAATGGTTTTATCCACCGGCTCCTTCTTCTTCGAACTAAAATGTTACTACATATTTCTAACATCTTTTCTTGCTTTTTTTTGATACACAAATGCATGACCTCTGGGGGGAACGGGAGTCACCGAGGCATGACTTCCTGGGCAGAAAAAGAAGTGTAAACAAAGTGCAAAAGTACCGGTTTGTGTGAAACCTAAAGCAATGTGGAATTACTTGCCCAGACTGTTGTATGAGTGCACACAACAATGAATAGTGTTAACATGGACATATCTCAAGGGTTGCAAACTTCCAGGACTTTTTCCTCATCTATAGGATAGGTGACATTTTTTTTTTTTAGAACCCTTCAAATGTGATGATGATTCAACTCCCGTGTAATGTTTGCTTACCTACGTGTGTTTACCTCTTAGCCCAATGCTGTGTGGGGTGAGCTTTCAGCTTTGATGATACGTTGAAAGTTGAGGCTTAAAATAGTATAAATAACCCAAAAACATTTAAGATCACCCTGGAAACTAGTATTATAAAGTATAAATAAACTGTATAAGAGTGAGTCACCACTGTAATGCCAGGAGTGGTTTGTTGGTCTGTTACTTAATAACTTTTTAAACACTTTGTAACTATTCTTTAACATTGTCAGATGGGGATTTATTAAAACATTACCGCATAGTCCTGATAAATGTCTCGGCAGATTTTATTGAAGCTTGGATGGAGGGTTTGGTATGTAGCAAGGAAGAATCTGTTACATTTTAGAGTGCATCTGGGTAAAGTTGCAAATTCAGGTTCGGGTTCTTTGTTTCTTGTTTCGGGGCACAAGCATGTAGTCCTTTCTGTGCTCATAGGCTGATGATACATTGGGCTTTCATCTTTGCACGTCTGCCCCTACCATTTCTAATATTAATACGACATGCTGTTTCAGAGTGTCCCCAAGTTATTGAATCACAGTTCATCACCAGCCACATTTTACTCACATGAAAAAAGATGCGAGGTGCTAATGGTGTGTCTATTTGTGTTGGTGTGTGTGTGCGTGCGTGCGTGCGTGCCATGGTCAGGGGTGTTGGGGAATTTGATTGTTGCAGCTTGTTATGGTGCAACACTGGAGCAACAGACGAGTCAACGTTGATAAATGGGATGCGGTTGCTAATGATCGTTAAAATGCTACTTCCTCCCCGTGTAGTAGTTGGCCATTTATCAGACACAGGATGGTCGTACAGGCTCAGACATACTCACACACATCACACACACTAATCAGGTGCTATCTGGTAACCGTGGCAACCAACTGCAGACCTTCCTTCCTCTGTACCCCTTCACTGTTTCCCACTGTCTCCTCCAACCTTTTGCTTTCATGAACTAATCCTCCTCTCATCCTTCCTCTTTCTGCCCGGCTAACGAAGAAAGACGATATAAAAGACATCGCAGAAAATAAAAAACTGGTCGAGGCCTGAAAGCACTCCGCAGGCCGCTGCTGAGCACCTGATTTCCTCTGGGAACGGAGCTCGGATAAAGAAATAAATGCATGACCGTGTGAAAGGGAAAATAGAGAGTAGATTAAAAGATATATTTACCCTTGTAGGTGGGACTAGTGGAGTTGGAGCTTATCAGACTAGTAATGCTGCCATGTGAGCCGACTGGTAATTCTGGAGAGAAATACACTATAAACTCTCCAGCTCTGTTGAAACCACAGAATAAATGTGTTCCAATTCAGTTGTAGAGAGAATTCTGAAGTTATCGTCAATTGTAAAATGAACCGTTAGTTGAACTGTGCCAATAATCATAACAGGTCATTATTTTTATCCCCTGCCAAATTAGGATTAAAGAGCAGAATATGGGAATGGTTTCCTTCTGTCCATCATGTTTTATTTCCAAAGCATACCTCAAATACTTTCTGAACACATCTTAATTCAGGGTCTTTGTTTATTTGTATTTTTGTTTTATATTTATTTAAATTGACAAGATGAGCTTGAGCTTGTTCCGCTGGTTGGTTTGGTTAACGAAGCAGATCTCAAATACTATCCATTCTTTTTCAGCAAAACTGTTATTCAGGTTTCCATAAGCCTTTTCCATTTGGGAGCATCGACCATCGGGATATTTTCATTCCATGGTTACCAGTTGTATTTAGGCTCTTTCAGTGTCTCAGTGGAGGGATTATGAGCTACAGCCGCCCTGTTTTCAGATAGTGCTGCTGCCTTAAAGCGAAAAGGTGCTGGTTTCGAATCCACCTCTGCCGACCTTTGTTTGACGATTTTGTATGCTCTGCCCATGTCTGCGTTGGTTTTCTCCGGCTTCATCCCGCAGTCATAAAAGATGTAATTAAGGTGAACTTGTGACCCTAAATCACCCGTAGGAGTGAATGAGCATGAATGGTTTTCTGTCTCTGTGTCGACCCTCTGAAGAACTCGCGACTCGTCCAGGGTTTACCCTGCCTCTTAGCCCATTTCAGTTGGGATAGACACCCATGTGTTAATAATGTATGTGAAATTTACATTATTAATGAAACATAAGTTAAGGGTTCAGCTTTGATGAGAACTTTGTGTGATGCTGTGTTGCAAAAGCCTTTCAGCATTCAGAATCTGACGCTAGCAGGACATTGATTAAGAAATGGAGGACAGGTTTTAGCTCAGTGGTATTTGGACACATTGTTTGCGTCAATTGAAAAGATTTAGGGGGGAAAAATTCAAAAATTGCATCATTTTAAGATTCCATTTTGTGTATCCATTATATCTACCAGCAAACCTCAAGCAATCCCCTGAAGTAGTCGTTTATACATCTACAAAGCACACACAATACACATTGCCTTCCATTCATTCTCATTCAAAAACGTAATTCACTGTCAAATTATGACTTCAGACAAAACTGACGTTAGACACAGCCCTAATTTATTTTTATTCTATTTTTTTGAGGATCTTTCATCATCCCCTGGCACTCCCAAATGATCAATAAACATTTAGTCTATGGATGAACATGCCTTGACATGTCACTTGTGCTGAGATCATTTTTCCATCACAAGGTGCAATGCATTGGCCTCTACACCTACATTGCTCACATTGTTCAGAAATGTTTCACAGGAAGGGATCGGCGGCGGCTTAACGTGGAAAGACTAAAGAAGACGCAGTAAAGCGATGACTCATTTACAATTATGTAATTGTCATTTCCTTCACATTTATCAGTCCTTTGTGACTAACTGGCTTATCTTAATGCAAAGATCATTAGGATTCATAAGAACAAACTGAACCCAGAATCTTGGTGCAAACACACTGTGTGAACATCTCCATGATACACATCTGTGCCATAAGTACTGTCAGTCTGTACTTTTGGTGTTATGGGCCAACATAAAGGTTGGTGGATCTGTTCTGAAAATGATTTAGTGGTGTTTCACGGCCTGTGGTACATCAAAGTGATGTAAAGGATAAATATTTCTTTTTCCTTGGCAGCGTAGGCCAAGAATAGTCCCTTTGATTCCACTCAGTCGTTACCAAGGCTTGCGTCCAGCAGGTCATTGTGTCATGCCAAACTGTTTGGTGAGTAAGAGGCCAGGAATGATGATTGAGTCAAAGTTGAAATTTATCTCTCAAATGAACTTTGGATGAGAGACACAGTCACCTCTTGTGAAACCTCCAACCTTGCCTCACTGTTGCACTCTGTAGCATATTTACATTCTTTAAAAAATAAATATGATAAATGTTTGGGCTTAGTCCAGATTGAAGTGATGAAAACGCACAATTAAAGCGGGATTACTTGGTAATAGCTTATGAGCAGGGTTAAAATATAGATAAGAGTGGTTGCATCTGTTCTCTCAATGTTACAGAAATATTACGATCACATTTCTTATGTTGTTCTTTCCTTCCTAATTTCCTATTGTTTAACTTCACAGTCCATTTTCTCCTGTTTTTTTAGGGCCCAAGCACTGAAAATACAAATACCTTATTGTTTTTTCTCGGGTTATTATTACCATTATTAATATTATTATTATTATTATTATTATTATTCCTCCTCTTATCACATTTTCACATATTTAGGGCTTTCCCAAGCTCTAAAACTCACTGGACTTTGCAGCGTATCAGTTCCGGCAAAAAATGTTGTATTTCAAGGGTTAAGGCAAATTGTGTGACAAAATGGCTCCACAGCGCCCCCTAGAAATGTTCAAAAAACCCTCTCCTTTTGACTTACTTTGACCTAGAACCATGGAATTTGGTAAACATGTTAATCATACAATGACCTACCAAACATTCCCTCGGTGCTATGACCTTAACATAACAGGAAATCCAACATTTTGAAATATTTATGCAACTTTGAGGTGTTTATTTGGCCTTTCCGGTGGTCAAGAGTTTTAGCCTGATGAATTTTGTGTGTTTATTTTGCATTGGTCATCTCTTTCACTTGGTGGGTCATCAAATTCTTTTAAAGATTTATTATGCTGAAATTGGCAACACCTCCAAACTAAAGTCTGTCATCCTGCACACATCACAGTGTTGGTACCGATCCGTTTTTTCCAGTGTAAAATATGTCTGATATTGACTTTTTTCTTAGTCTTATGGAATTTCTTCCTCTTGGCCTTTTAAACAGGTGCACAGCACAACTTAGTGTGTAGGCTGCTGTTTCAGGTGCGACGTACTGAAGAATTTATTTCCAACAAAAGAAATGTACCATTTACTCCGGATTAAATTCCTTTTTTTGCTGGCTACTTGGTCCCAGCATATATAGCCCATGCAATTTAGCGAATGTAAAAAGAGCCAACACAATTGGCGGGATGTGTTTTAAGTTCCGAAGGTTGCTTGACATTTGTATATAAGCTGAAGTGCAATATTCAGGAAAACATATTAATATCTCCAAGAAAAGCAGCAGTACAATAGACACTAAGAGATTGGAGGAGTAGATATAGTTCTTTAAATTTAAGATAATTGGCTTTTGCATAATGGCCACATATATAGTAGAAATCAGTTTAGTTGCATATCTTATATTTACACTACATAAATGCATCAATGACACCTGATGCCTTTTTGGTAGTGTGAAAGCCTGTCACATTTATTACATAATCGTCTGATTGCAATTATATGAACTAATCACAATTATTTTTCATAATCAGGATAATTGTCTCCAGTCATCTGTGTACTAGAGTTGGATGTAAGAGAAATGTCATGTATATTCACTCTTCCCAATGCGTTTTCCGTTGTTAAATGGGAACTTTTTAATTGGCATTAACGATGTCATCTGGTTGACCTCAAATCAGCCTCTCAGCATCTCCATGTCACTAAAGTATAACAATATTGTCCATCAAGTAAAAATGGTTCTTTGCATAACAATTAATCTTAAGCAAACATCATGACAGACCTAATCATAATCTTCGTGGTATTTGAATTTGGATTTTATTATTGTTACTATTGAGTTACGGCTGTGTATTTCACTGATACGGTTGAGTCTTTAGTTTTGACTGGTCCCCACCAAAGGGTCCATGAATGGTTTGCCATGTCGTCCAGTCACATATACAGACAGTTTATACGTCTGCATGTAATTCCACACATCCTCTGTGGCTGTGCATCTCACAAATGATTGATTGTCTTATTCCAAGTCCTTATTTTGTACATTTTTAGGCCCATTCACACTTTGGTGATTACGGGGTGATGTTTTTCTCACATTCAGAGCATGTGGTCCATCTACTTTGCATAAACTTGAGTTTTTCAAGTAGTCATCCGTGTCCATGGACACCCATTGTCTAGTTCATTTGTAACAGATGGGGTGTGTAGTTTTGACAATTGTGTCTCATATTTTGTCTGGACTATTTTCAGCATTTATTTACAACACATTTGATGCTTTATGTCAACAGCTGCAGGGCAGACTTTGTCAGATTGACTCTATATACACTACACTGAGTAGCCATACATTCAGGCTCTTCACAGTGCGGCTCACTCATCTATCTTAAACAACACTTATATGCATTTATGACCCTTAAAAACCATATTTATGATGGAGGACCTACAATAAACTTTGGAAATAAACATATTATTCTCACTGTTTTGGGTGTAAAACATTCCATTGTGTTACTGTTTGACACACAAATGACCCCCAGGCAGCTTCTGACTCGGGTCATAACACCCACATTACACAAGTGAAGTCATCCCAGCAAAGTCTCCTCCGTTATCGCTTATTAGCACGGCAACTCCCACCATATTCTGAGAAATATTTGTCACAATGCCAAAATCTGTTTCCTCAGAACTCTCCTAAGTCACATCTAGTCTCCATGCAGCCTGTCATCTCACTGTTGGTGGGTTTCCTTTCCTGGGGAGGAGGCTCTCACTTTCATTGTTCCACTCGATTCTCTGTTTCAGCAGTTCACTGGTGATGTTAATGTCACACCATCAGGCAAAAAGAGAAACTGGGGATGATTTAAAACTCTTGGAATGTCTCAGGAATGATACCCATACACCCCCTCGTTCCTGTCTCTGTAAAACCCAAACTCTCAGTCAAACAGAAACCTAAAACTACTGTGGGAGTTAATGTTTCTCATTCCTGAGTCTATATAGAAGCTTATTCATTTACAGATTCATTTCATTAGAGTTCGAGCTCTGCGGACCCAGAGAAGAAGTGCACTCTGGGAAGTTTCTTGAAGAACTAACTGTCTTCAGCAACTTTTTTTTTTTTATGACATTCCAAAGACAAATGGGGACACTGAAGAGGATTTAAGCCTGCCTTTGGTTGCTGTATTATAACAGACATTTGTCCGTGTTTAATTTCATTCTGGAAACTACCTTAACTGATGTTTCACACAGGATTGTATGACCAGGCCAGAGGGTGGTTGTATAAGGTTACCTTTATCCCTTTCTCTGTATGTCCGTACACAACTGGTGTGGTCTATATACATATCCTCTTCCAGATGCTTGTCAGAATTCAATGAAATTTCATAAATGCTTTGTAGAGACCCTATATGTGTGTATTACATACTGTAAATGGTTTCTTGCAAATATTTAAATGTTTAGGTCCATTTGAGCTTGGGGGGGTTTCATGTGATGTGCTCATATTTACTTACAATAAGGTGTATGTATGGTCTATCCACCTTTGCATAAAGTGGTTTATTCACTTGTCGGGGTGTTTGTGTCCTTGGACACTAACATTATAGTTAAAAATAGTGGTTGATGGTTCTGTATTGGCTTGTGTGTTTAACTTATTGATGAGTGTGTGCATCTGGTGGACCAATCACTATATATACTATTTATATAACTAAAGGCGCTGTGCTAGGCTGGGTCTATAAGCACTTATCCTTGCAGGGTCTCAGGGGGCTGGAGTATAGCTCAACTCACCTTGAGTTAGAGATGGTCTACACCCTGGACAAGTCAGCAGTTCAGCACAGGGCTGACAAACGGAGACAAGCCACCATCCTTGCTCACTTCACACTTATGGGTCATTTAGAGTCATCCATTCACCTTTATTGCATCTTTTTGGACTGTTTTAAATCCACACAGACGGGCCTTAGGTTGGGATTTGATCCCAGAACCTACTTGCTTTCCAATTGCTTTCATTGCATTGTGTGGAATCACCTGCGCATGTTGTAGCACAGACTCTCCTCCTCTCTCTTTCTAATGATGTAAGAAAAAGCATCTTCCACCTTGTTATTGTGGAAATCCTTGAGTGATAAATCCTTGAAATCAAGAATGCATAAAGCTCAATGATGGAGCCGACAAACCATTATCAGTTGACCCAACAACCTTGTGAGTCTGAGAATAAGTGAATTAGGAATTAAGTTAACCTCCCAAACATCATTGTTCAAATCAGATTTTTGTCTTCTCAGATCAGATTGGGCTTTCTCGAGTGTAAACATGCATAATTACATTGACCTGTTTTTAGCCCCAACTTTTCTTCTGAGAATTTGAGGAAAAGAATCTCTGAGATATATGTGTTTATTACAGACAGATCTGTTATAACAGAGAAGATCCCAGCACGCTCAGGTGGGAGTCTCATCCCAGAATCCTCCCATTCAGATCCAGCAGGACCATTTCTATGCTAACAATGTCATGGCTAATCTGCCAGGTCAGGCTATCTTGTCCTTAAAACAGAATGGCAAACACACTAGTCAGACATAAGATAGAAAAGACTTCAGAAACAAGTGTGGCAAAGAGAGAGTGTTTTCATTTCCCTGACATTGTCTCAAAATGGGATTTCCGTCACCTCAGCCTTGTAATGCGAACATAGACTCAATGGAGTGCACCGAATAAACATTGATTTATATGCTGACTTGTGTTTTCATGCAGCTATTGGATTCAAATGGTGGCTCTGTCCTTTATTCACCTGTTGCCATGGTGAATTTTGTTGGAGCTGAAATGAAGATGGATTTTCAGCTGTGCATAACTCAGGGCCGCTGAGGTTCCCCTTCCCATCTGAGTCCCGCCCACGATTTATTTTTTTTCTTTTGCAGTTTCCTTTCGCTCATTCTCATGTCTTACATTATCATCGGCGCTGCCAGTAACAGCCCCACCCTTGTCCCACCCCCGTCAGGCCTGTTGAAGACCTCTGACCAACAACACAACTTCTGAATTAATCATTTTCACATCGATCAGGAAAATACAGGCTCATGATTTGCTCTCAAGAAAGATCAAGATCAACAAGAGATGATGTTTACAGGGTTGTGATGATTATGGCAATCATCCCTGACAACTCAATGGGTCATGTCAAGATCAGCTGATCTGCTGCTGAAGGATTTGATTCTGACTGGCGCCACCTTTTGGCCACAGATAAAAACTGTCCCCGATCAGCTCATTTCCAGGAAATGATTTCAGTGGGTGGCAATGAAGGTTTGCCAATATGAGAACAACGGGGATAAATAATTTCAGAAACAGCAGTTCTGCAGGGATCTGAAACGATGGGGGCAGCTGGATTACTAAAGCCAGACTAGCTGAATTTTTATATTTATTGTAATATAAT
The DNA here is from genome assembly GCA_009660295.1 of Lophius piscatorius. Lineage (NCBI taxonomy): Eukaryota > Metazoa > Chordata > Actinopteri > Lophiiformes > Lophiidae > Lophius > Lophius piscatorius. Next base: position 53,086 of record VRLP01001781.1, on the reverse strand, counting down.
ATGTAGGTCTTTTCCTTGAATCAATGGGCTTTTGTTTCTGTAACCACAGTGATGTAGGAGACCTTTGGGGCATTTTTCTTACCTGTATGATCACTACGGTGGGTGGAAATTTCCATCTGTGACTGTGTCATATGGGCCACAGCTGTGGGTGACTCTGTAGCAGTTGGCTGGTCTGTGGCCCAGAGACCTTTGACGGGGACGGTCCCTGACTCTCTTAACCCGTAGGTGGCTACCGAGAGAGTTTCAGGGAATTCCCATCGTCTTTTTCAGGGTTAAATATATGGTACTTACCAGATACGCGCATGTTAACCTATTTCTTTCTCGTCTACCAGGAGCGCTTTGCAGAACTCTACGGGAACGACACGGTGGCTGAGTTCAGGAGGTCTCAGGAGAGTTTCAAGAAATGGCTGCTTGTGGGGATGACCCTGGTGACTGGGATCGTGGTGGGCTCCCTCATCGCCCAGAAACGCCTGTGAATGGAGATCCACAACATACTTCCCAACGCTCTCCATCCCTACCTCCCGCCTTCCATCCCTCCGCCCTACCTGCACTCGGTGAATGAAGGTCAAAGGTCTCCTCAGAACTGCTGATCATTTCTACTCGTTTTTTTTTTCCTCATACATCCCTTTTGGCATTTTTTTTAAGTCTCAATCCTGAGCTGTGGGACTTGATATGCACGACAAATACGTTTTTTTCCAGGACACAAATTGCATTATCAAAGAATTTTGGAGCAAAATATAAGACCTAAAACCCGAACAAACCAGAAATCCATTCAATTCGCACTAAATGCATTTCCGTATTTGCTCTCATCCACCAAACCTCAAGAGTTACTTTTTCTTCTGTACTATATAATTCTGCTGACAGCTTAACTGGAGATAAAATTGCCAAAGAGCCAATCTGTCATGAGCGAGAACAGAGTGGTGATGATGAGAGGCGGTGACTTATTCTCTTGCTTGAGAATAATTTCTCCACAAAGTCGAATTTGTGACTGCAATTAATATTTGTGCACAGAGAGTGTCTCCGGTGAGGATTGAGGCACATAAATAACACCCGATCAAAGTGGACCAAGAACGCTCAAGTGTTGCTTAAGACAAAAGACGAGGAAGAGCCGCCCTGCAGACTGAACCGACTCTTCTCTCTCCGTCGATCCTGTGTTATGTTTCTTTGCTAGCATCTGTATGTATTAGTTTTAACACATTTTGGTTTCTGGAGGCCGGAACTGACTCTGATATGTGGAGTGAGTGAAATGCGGGCCCTGGGCTGCTCGACAAGTCTCATCCTGAAGCTTGTTTAGTTGCTCGTACCAGGTGACAGCTCAGCATTTGTTTTCTACGTGCCATGTGGACGGAGAGTGAAAGCAGGGGAGGGAGTAGCACCTGCCACATCTGCAGCTCCTATTTACTACCATCCACCTCGAACGCCACACCACACATAGTGTAACGTCTCAATCAATGGCTCCACGCACGGATTGTTCTGCTTTGTCCTAGATCCTTTATTTTTCTATGAGTGATGACACATTTTAGTTAATAAATCAAACGTCTTAAAGTAAAAAACCAATGGGGAAAATAATTTCTTGCTCATTCGTGTGTGTGTTTTATTGTTTGGGGGGCCTCAACCCCTATAAGCCCATTGTTCCCGCTGATCTGTGATGGTCGGTTCTGAGAACGCAGACTCCGTGACTGTAGTTCAGGCAAACAGGGTACCAGGAATCAGAACCTCAGTGTTTACGACACAGTAGCTGAAGAATGCAGTAGATACTGTAGCAACAGATTGACCAGAAGTAACCCTCGCTGTCAAAGACATTTAAAAGACTTCATTTTGTTAATGCTTTATTTTATCACCCTTCTATTTTTAACACCACTGCTGTAGCTGTACAAATGAGCAGGATGTTTTCTAAGTGTGTACTTAAAGAACTGTTCAGGCAACTTTGAGAATTCACTATATTCACTGGTCTCTGCTTATAGTAAAAATCTTTCCTTTACTTGACTTTTTTTGCCCATTGGAACTTTCATGTCATTTGTCTATGATAGAGGTTATGGTCTGTTCTAGTCGTTGGATTTTTTTAAATTTAAGATAGGTCTGCACCATCTTCAGTTGTTTAGGAGAATGTTACAACACTCTTATAATGTCAAACATTGTCTGGACAAGAAAACTTGCCAAGTGGATAAGTCTATCCAGAACTAGCATTCTAGTGGAGAAACTGTTCCACCTACACTAGGTAATGGTGGTTGAAGATAAATCGCTAAATTTGCATTTTTGAGTGAACAATCCTTTGATATAACATAATGTCTCAATAACTAAAGTATATCATGGTTCCTTTCTTTTTTTATAAAATGTCAATTTGTTTTTTACAGAGCAGCGATGATTCACCAAGTCGTCATTTAGTCAAAGGCGGCAGTTTTGTTGATAACTGTCAGGACAAAAATTATCAAGATTTACTTCTCTTACATCACAAATTTGAGGATTTGAACTTTTTCTCTTGTTTTGTTATACATTTATATGATGTCATGAAAATGAAATAACTCCACAATTGTTGTCTGATAAACACAATATTTAAAGACAAAATTAATCTTGTTGAGCCTAATATAGGAAGGGGATAAAATACAGCATTTATTTTGCGATTAAAATCCTAATTATGTGCTGCAGTACTCCAATGGATGACTATTTCCCCATAAGACTACGACTAGTTTTCCTCTAAGTGCTAGAGCAATAATCATTTCTCATGTTTAAGAAGATTTTTCTGTTTCTCAGTGACATAGTTATCAACAGAGTGATCATCGTAGCCTTTTGAGAATCTATGTAGCAAAGGGAAGAGGCGGCTGTCTTTGAGGAGTCAATGCATCAGACGTTGTTTGAATTAGATTTGATTAGAGACGTGTCACAATGTGTCTGATCTCCATCTAAAGCAATTTAGCAACTGTCACTGGCTGCAGAAGCGTAAAACTACCAAACATTCACATCCCATCTCACACACACTCACTCCAACGTATCCATGGATCACTGTGTATGCTACCCCCTCCTCCTCGCTTGTCCTCCCTAGACACCTCAAATCTGTCAAACCTCCATCCGCCTCTCCTCCTCTTCCTCCATCCAGCCCCACCTCTTCCTCTCGAGTCCCCCGGCTGTCACTGCACCTAGTCACGTGTGTCAGTTACAGCTGGCCCACCTGCTGCTTCGCACAAACACACCTCAGCACGCACACGGTTGTAACATACACACCTGCCAGTCACATGTAGTCCAGGAGAGACGGGGAAAAGACGACGACCTAGTCTTTGTCTGTAAAAGTGTTACATCTTTAATTTAAGCTGAAGTTGGTGGAGCGTTTGTTTCACACACCAACTGGCAGCGTGATTAATTTATTGGGGAGGAGGGGTCAACTCCCAGCACTGTCCCACTGTTGCTGATGCGTTCTGCGTCTGATAACATTTCCTGAGTTTTGTTTATTCATGTGTGGTATTGCAGCTCAGCAAAGCACAGTAAAGCTGTACACTCAACTCTTCAGCCCCGTGGAACCCAGAGAGTAAAAGAAACACACAAAAACACGAGACATCCATCACTACATCGTCAGGTTAAGTGCCCAGTCATCTTTAACTCTGGCATCCTGGATGTCTTCTTACCATCTGTTGTGCATTTAGTGGATCTCTCTTTGTAAAGTGCTCCTGGTATAAACATTTAACCAAAATGATGGTGAGCATCATCAGCATCTGAATAGCCAATGTCTGCTCTCCTACATTCCAGCACAGTATATATATTTTTCTAGCCTGTGCCCCACCGTGAAGCTGCTCGCAGGCTTTTATCTGCCGCCCTTACCATCACTGAGACTAGTCCCCTTCCTACACATGGGTGTGTGTGTGTGTGTGTGCATGTAAATTTCTGGTTGGCAAACTGTTTTTGAAGGAGGCACAACTGTAGGAAGTGTGACAGCATTCGCAAGGATATATATATATATATATATATATATATATATATATGCTAGGTATTTAAACGATTAGAATAGTATGTTAGTTTAGTAACCTATTTATGACAGAAGTGATGGCTTTTAAACATTATTTATATTAGTGTAAAAAGCATAAACGTGCCCCTTCAAATGGCCTTAAAATCCATCTTTGCATTGATGTGAATTGTCGTGTTTTCAGTTAGGGTTACTCGACTGCCATTAGACAAGAAAGTGTGAAGTAAGAGGACGTGTTTAAAAAGTTGGTTCTCTGGTGGATTTTTGTCCTTCATGAAGAATACAGTTGAAGATCGCAACCATTTCCAACGGTCTGTTTGTGTCTTTCAATGCCATTGTAAATTTTTGATTTCATTTAACCTAATAAAGCCCATGATGAAAGATGTACTGAGTCTGTGTCTTAAAGGTGATCCGGTGCAGCATGAATGTAGACAAATGATTAAATATTCATTGTATTCCAAAAGAAGAAATCAACCAGGAGTGAATGACTGTTTTTCAAACTGTGAGCAAATGGGCCGGTGCAGAATTTATTTTTATTTCAGTCATTTGGTGAGTAAAGTAAATTAAAAAAGTTGGATCGTCTATGTTGTCACGAGATCTATACTGTTGTCCCCGGCACCAAGCCTCCAATCTCCTGCGTTGAACAAGCAATCCCCCTGATTGACAGTGTTTTTGGTAAAAAAGTTCCCAATAGTAAGTAAAATATTACCCATTAAAGTAATGTAGGAAATGTGCAAGATAGATGGACCCAACGCAAAGGAAGTGTGTAACAAAGGTACCCATGAATTCTATATATATAGATATAGATATATATAGATAAAAAGATAGAAAATTCATTTGAACCAAATATGGATTAAATCAGAGCAGCATTTGCAAAGTTTTGGCCTGAAAACCTTTGGAGGTAAAGCTCCCTCTAGTGTCAGAAATCTTCTCCCATAATCACAGTTACTAAGGTGTACGTGGGTGTAAAGGTTTAAAATGAGCCATGGAAAAAGTTTTTGGCTTATCGTGTTTACACAGAGGATCTGCAGCGAGATGGAACATGAGAAGATTACCTTCAAGTGGGAACTGTTCATCCTTACTTTGGGTTCACATCGAGCACGCAAACATTCACATGTGCTTAGATCACCACAGCATCATTTAAGATCACTTACATCAAACACAGGCAACCAATAGCCTGAACCAAGCAAAAGACTTTCTGAATTGATCAGATCTAGTGTAATTCTGTTAACTTTTTTTCAAAGTTCCTTCCTTTCAGTCAGATCTCACTTGATTAAGTTGTATCGTACAGCTACGATAAGTTTGCTGTTATATTTAGGCATCAACGCCTTCCTGATGTCTTAAATCTGATGATCTCATGGACACATTGTCGCACAGATTTCTCAACAAAGCTGAAAATGTTCAACTCCCGTTGAGATGTAAAACATCCAAATTTGTGCATTTGTGCAAAACAAAGTCAGATTTGTGCAATTGGATTAACTTTATATGTATTTTTGCCACTTGAAAATGTTATAGAAACCTAATTAAAGTGAGAGGATTGTCATGAAACTTTGATATGATTGACGTCCGGCTGTGTCAGTTATAGGCATATTTTTGAATTTACAGCGTTTTCTTTTGTATGTTTAGCCTGTTTTTGAGAACTTGAAGCATAAAGTTTGATCTCTTTCTAAATTGACAAAAACATTTTTACATTATGCCACAGAAGCCAAATATGCAAGATATTGCTACAAATAACGAAATGTTTCGGTGAAACCATATTGACAGCACTGTTAATATTAATAACTGCCTTCAGTCATGACAGTTCTAGTTACAGGGATGGTTGTTGGAATCATCAGTACCCACTCTGAATAATGAAAACTGTCAGGGAAATATTCTGCTGATACTCTTTACATCCCATATGAATGAAACATTCCTTTTCATTTGAATTCACAACACACCTTTAATGAATAAAGTGTAAAAGAAATAATAAAAACAAGCCTTTCAGTCTAATTTTGAGAAAATGTTCCCTTGCTTTTAATTAATTTAATTGTTATAATCTTGTTTTTAATATCATGAATTTGTCGTAATTGTGTTGAAGTGATTTTCAAAGAAGCCTCCATCGGCTCGGGAAGAGCTCTCTCGTCAAATAACTTAGATACTTTACTGATATGCAAATATGTCCAAAATGTCAAGCATTCATCTCGACAAAATAAACATCAGCAAAGTCTAGCTACTCATTGCGTCTAACAGATGAGTGCTCATCGTGCAGAATGGGATGTTGAGTCTGGAAAGACAAAAGGAAAAATTCTCATATGAGCTATAATGTCTACAAGGAAAAACGTTTTTTTTTTCAGATCAGATTTCACCCAGTTTCTAATACATTTATAATCTTGTTCTAAATAAATACAGCGGAGTGCTGCAGTGGAACTATAAAAAAAACGTGATTTTAGTTAGATATGTCTTCAAAAATTGCTGAACTACTTTGCTAATCCTACAAGTCTGCTTGTCTCTCCTGACCCCTGTCACTCCCTGCCTCCAAATTTCAGGAAATTAGTTAAGTGTTTTTTGTGTAATTAGGAAAAATATTGCAATGCTGTATGGAAAGGCTGTCGGTCATGACGACGTACCGGTGGAGGTATGGAGGTGTATAGGAGAGTAGGGAGTGGAGTATTAAATTAAAATGTTCAACACTATCTTGGAGGGTGACAGGTTGCCTGAGGAATAGAAGAAATGATACCGGTGCCGATTTTCAAGGACAAGGGTGATGTTCAGAGCTGTAATAGCTACACAGGTATGAAGCTGGCGAGCCAGACAACGAAGATCTGGGAAAGAATAGTGGAAGCTAAGCTAGGTTTAGAAAAGTGGTAAAAGAATTCTGAAAAGCTGTATGGTTTCATACCAATCGTCAAGGATCGGCCCTGAGTCCCTTCTTGTTTGCTATGGTGATGGACAGGCTGAAAGATGACGTCAGAGAGAAGTCTCCACGGGCAATGATGGTTGAAGCTGACATTTCTATCTGTAGTGAAAGCAGGGATTAAGAAGAAAACCCGGAGAGGTGGAGCTATGGGCTGGAGAGAAGAGGAATGTAGGACAGTCGTAGAAAGACAGAATACTTGTGTGTGAATGATAGAAAGGCTGGTGGAGCAGTACTTGGGTGTGGAAAGGGAGGTGAAGACAAGCGTACAGGCAGGGTGGAGTGGGTGGAGAAGAGTTAGTCAGGAGTTATCTGTGACAGAAGAGAAGCAGCAGGAGTGAAGGGAAAGGTTAACAGGATGGTAGTGGGAACCAGCCCTTGTGTATGGCTTGGAGACGGTGGCTCTGACCAAGAGACAGGAAGCAGAGCTAGAGGTGGCAGATTTGAAGATGTTGACATGTTCTTTGGGAATGACAAGGATGGACAGGATTATAAAGGAGCCCATCAGAGGGACAGCCCAGCTTAGATGTCTTGGAGACAAAGAAAGACAGGCCAGATTGAGATGGTTTGGACATGTGAAAAGGAAGGATAGTGGTTTCATTGGCCGAAGGATGCTGCAGATGGAGCTGCCAGGAAGGAGAAAAAGGGCCCCTAAAGGGAACTGCCGACGCCTAAAGGGAACAGCCGACGCCTAAAGGGAACAGCCGAAAGAAGAAAAAGATTGCAATGCTAAATCCAGGGGCACAGCAGTCCTGGATGCACCTCTCCGCTGGAATCTACCTCTCTAGTGGAAATCTGCCCAGTAGTGTCTGAGTCCTCCTGCTAACGGACAAATCAATGAACAAATTAGAAAAAAAGCAGTCAGAAGTAGGTTTCTGCACTACCTCTGGCCCCCGCCATGTTTCCTCTCTTAAACAGACATTGGTATGTCATTTCCTGTTCCTCTCCAGTTTGAAACATCAAAGGAAAAATGCACAACTGTACCCAAAGTTAAGATAAAATGTGTTTGAGATTTCTCCATTAATATAAGTTATTGCCAGTCTCTTAATCTACCAACAACTCCAACAAACTCCCTGAGTATCTCTCACATACTCCGTAGCCAGTGGTCCCCTGCGTCTTCCAATTCAGCGTCTCTATTCAGCCCATTGAGCCCCCAGTTCCATTCCCAAAGGAACATCGGAGGAACTCTTTAAACTGAGCCCCCAGAACAAGCCCCAAAGGGACGTCAATTTACTCAAAGGAACAAAGGCATCAATAATGACTACAGGTTCAAGAGAACCTGTTTTATTTCATTTTAAATGCTGCAAAACATGTAATGTCACCAAAATCATCTATATCTATAATCTATCATTTCTAGTATATATCAAAACCAACCTCTGGGTAAAATTTCATGCAAATTTGTCCATTAATTTTTCTGCAATCTTGCTGACAAACAAACAGACCATGGAGGTAACAATAGCACACAGGAACTTAGGAACATACTTAGAGGAATGTATCCCAACTTTAGACTTTAAATACAGACTAAAATGACTGAAAACATTGTATTGATCGTATTTAAAATAGTCTGCAAAGTAGCGACAGTTGGAGACAAGATAAGTCAACCCTCATTATCAAACACAAAATGCTACTTTAATTGACTTGGATTGTCTCAAAATCATCCACTCCTGAAGATCCATCCTGAAACCACATTTACAACAGGATATAGCAGCAAAATGCCACAGACACGTGTCATAAAGACAATAATAATCTGTTAAAAGCAGCCTTTTATGTTATTGTTCGGAAACATAATATGAGTTGTATTGAGCTATTTCACCTGTTCTTGTTTGGATATTATAAGCGGCAAATAATTAGTATATTAGTCCAATAAACCTTATACAATGGGGGTTGAATACATTTTCCAACTGTGTAATTGCCAAAATACAAAAAAAAAGGCACAGCAGAGTTTAAAAAAAACATACTTCCTGTAAGCCGTTTTCCTGATGATTTCTTTGCATTTGAACAAAAAAGGCACTAATGAAACAAGCAGATTAGCAGTGGAGCCGGGCTGGACGGAGACATGAGCAAACTTTATTATATTATGGTTACAACATGACAGTAGGCTGTGTGTTTGGAGCAGAGGCTACTGGCACAGATGTTGGCAGTGGTTCTTTTCAACAGCAGAGGCGACTCCTCACACTTGGTGCCACCTCAGACACTGAGACTTTACTTCCACTGGCCCTTCTCATAGTCCCACTTCGCCGAGAAGCCCTCGATGGGGTTCACCCTCATGTCCAACATCCTCTTCAGCTGCTTGGCCTGCCACTCCTCGTCAAAGGTCCTGGGGCGCTCAGGACAGACTAGAGCAAAACATGGCAGAGCAACATATTCAAAAAAAAGTCTGCTGGCTCACAGAGCTTCATCGTGAAAAACAGAGACAACAACATGTGATTGACATTTCATTCTAGATGACGTTTTGACCCGTTCTCACTCATAGCATTACCGATGCCTGAGTCACTTGCATGGCTCTGTAGTTTTCCATGCAGGGTAAGTGGGTTTGACTCGCTGGTATACTTAAATAGAACAGAGTCTTTGTTAATGCTGTTAGTTGCAGCTGTGCTGTCTCTACTTTAATTAGTCAAAATGTCTGCGGTGAACGACGCCCGTGCCATGTAATGAAGTCATAAAAAAGGCCTTGTGTTCTCAGTCTGTTGTGGTTGTTACACACAGAAAAAAAAAGAGCTGTGGATTTGACTCACCGTAGGCCCTCTGCCACCAGACCAACAGGCCGGTGAAGCCCAGAAAGATGAAGATACCCCCGAGGACAGTCTTCCACTCTTCGGTCTGCTGCTTCATCTCTGGGTAGGTCTGACAGAACATCAGTCGGTACACTGCAAGTTGGGGGGAGGGGAAAGCGGGGGTGTGAAAGACATGAGGGAGGTGTCAAGTCAAATTACAACAAAAGACGTCTCCCGGCACTTTCAAAAAGAGCGTGTCTACACCGTACTATATTTAGTTATTTATTCAGAGACCCAATGATTCGCCCATGAGCAGACGCTCGACCGAAGCGGCGAGGAGGAACCACATTTACAAAGGCTGAAAACTGGGAGAAGATCCCATTGGTGGGCAACCGGAGAAAGAAGACTGAAAAGTAAGAACTGAGTTGGACAGATTGTGTTAATAGGGCCATAGTCTGGGCCTAGGCCCAAGCACAGCTTTCAGGATGTGAGGAAAGGCAGCCAGTGAGGTGAGACAAGCACCCAGTGAGGACAGACAGGCAGCCGGTGAGGAGGGACAGGCAGCCAGTAAGAAGAGACAGGTAGCCAGTGAGTAGGGACTAACAGCCAGTGCGGAGGGACTGGCAGCCGGTGAGGAGGTACAGGCAGTTAGTAAGAAGATACAGGTAGCCAGTGAGGAGGGACTGGCAGCCGGTGAGGAGGTACAGGCAGTTAGTAAGAAGAGACAGGTAGCCAGTGAGGAGGGACAGGTAGCCAGTTAGAAGAGACAGGCAGCCGGTGAGGAGGTACAGGCAGCCGATGAGGACAGACAGGCAGCCGGTGAGGAGAGACAGGCAGTTGGTAAGAAGAGGCAGGCAGCCAGTAAGAAGAGACAGGCAGCCGGTGAGGAGAGACTGTCAGCCCGTGTTGAGTGACAGGCAGCCTGCGAGCACAGACAGATAGCCGTGATGAACTATATTAATGTGTGCTCTGTGTCATCTGAGCCTGTGAGAGAACCTACAGGCAATCTTCTCCTCTTTGGTCAGCTGGCTCCAGGGTCCTATCTCCTTCTGTTTCAGGCTCTCATCCGTTGCATTCAGGGCGTCTTTGTAGGCCTTGTCCGGCAGAGGAATGTCCAGACGGTCCCAGTACATCGGCTGAGACATATCCACTGAGTCTGCCACCTCTTGATGAACAGACAGGAAGAGTCACAATGCAGCCAACTGCTGTAACAACATGCTGGCTCAGATAGATGGCCATGAACTCGCAAACATTATTTTTTATAAATTATGACACAACAGCGCCACCTGCTGGTTTGATACTATTCTTGATGGATATGACCTGTTCAGCAGGACTATAACTAATGCAATGTTGTACCCTAAATTAAAATACAAAGAACAATGAACTTTTTTGAACTGGTCTTTTTAGGAATAATTCATGCAACTTCATTTCCCATCCAATATAGTCTGTTTGTAACATTAGTGTTCAAACTTGGATCACTCTGCTTCCACATTATTATTAATAATAATAATAATACATTTAATTTATAATGCACTTTACATTTGGATCAAATCTCAAAGTTCTCAGTGTTCAGAGAATAATATTAAGAATATGATTAAATGATGACTGTTGCTTGGTTCATTGCATTTTATATAACTCCTCTTGGCTAGTATGGCAGTCATTATGGTTTTCTATTTCTTTTTTATATAATACCATTATCTTGAGGTCACCAGTTAATCATTGTTTGTGATCCCCATATTATGAGATAATAAAAAAAAACTCATTTTCTTGGGATAACTTAATCATCCCATTATGTCAAAAGCAAACTTCCCTTTGGAGACAGTAATATTATTATTTTGAGAAAATGAACATTTTGTGTTCGTCACGTCAGATGTGTATTCTTTGGACTTTATGGTTTAACAGATGAAACAGATTAAAGATGCTTTGAATGTAAAGGTTAGAGCCGGAAGTTGTAGAAGTAGAAAAAGCAGAAGTAGACGTAAAAAGAAGAAGAAGAGAAAGTCTTGCTGAACGGTCACTTAGGTGACAGCTGTACTTAGAGGGTAGTGTACCAGTCATGACAATTTAGCTGTGACGTCACAAGAGTTACGTATATGATAAAATGTTCCAATGCATTTTGGGTCACCTAATGGCTTCTAGCTAGCCGCACTACTTTAAACTTAAACACCCTAATCCCTACTTTTGTCAATGCTTATATTTCCTCCCACGGTTCACCAACTCTATTAAATCAGATGAAGACACGTTGTCATGGTACCGTGACTCGCCATCCTCGCGCTGCTCGGACTGAGGGCCATTGTCGCGCGCCTGGCGGCGAACCATGCCAGGCGTCCAGCAGTCAGGTGGAGCATCTGTAAACAGGTAAGGACAATAACGGGTCAAGGTTATGGCTCACTGGTAAACTGATAAAGCTTTCCCCTTGCGCGCGTGTAAGCATTCCAGAGACTTTGAATTATTTTTATTTTAATAAATGAGTTAAGAAAGCTTGACTTTGTCTGAAATATATTGATTGGAAGAAAATAATCTGGTCTGCCAGAGATAAAGGCTCCTGTGACCTGTTAGAAATGAAATATGGAAGATGGTTCTTTTAGGTTACTTCTGATTAATGAACTTTTATCAGTATTCAGAATTCAATATATATTTTTAGACACCTAAACCTGTCTGTCAATGGTGGTTGCTCAAAGTTAGGGCTACTTTCTAGAAAGGTGCTTGTAGATTCGCGTTTGAGACTAATTAGTTGATGAAGTTCAGCTGCTGCTACCTTCAAAAAGAAACAGGAGGCTTGTTTTAAGGGCAGACTCACTATAACTCCAAGAGAGGGTTACGCTGTGGATAGCATTGTTGAAAGTGTTCTTAACTAGTGTCTCCTCTTTACGTGCACAACTACTTATGTTGGATATTAAATGCCAAGCCAATTATTTTATTACAAAGTATAAGCAGGGTCCAGTTGTGTTTATAACTTACAGAAGTGGTAAGAAGTCATTAAGGCAAGAAAGATGTGAGTAATTTAAGATTATGTTACACACGCTCGCTCCATTTACATGTGAAGTTTCTTCTCTAAATGTCTAATTGCCCATTATGTTTTATGTTGCAGTAATCAGACCATTTAATGGGCCATGCGTTTTATTTTAAAGGCAGACATTGGACAGCTCTCAGTGAGCCAGATCCTCTAATTAAGCCCGGTGTCGTTATAATGGGAGTCTGGCAACTTCATTAGCTCCTATACTGTTAAATACGCTGCAGAATAAAATGAAAAAAGAAAAAGAAAAATAGCTAATCCATGATTGTCCGTCTGTTAGTGAAGCGAAAGCGATAAACTGTAAAACTGATGTAAATGTACACCGATATCTGAGCGGTATTCGGTTCTAAACTGCAGTGCAATCTGGGAGTGATAATACATCATTACCACACTAATAGAATGACAGTATTAACAGTAATTTACGGTGTACTCAACTGTATTATTTACGTATAATCTTTATTATGTGTAACATACAGTACATACATTACAATACTGCATTGACACGACCAGCGCCAGTGAGAAACATAAATCATTGTTTTAATTAATTAATCGTAGACAATTGATTATTTTGTTATGTATTGTTTGTTTTTTTTAAATCATTGGTATTACAGGACCCTCCTGAATTATTAGCAGCCTTTTACAATGAATGAATGAGATGAGATGCAAATAATGTATTGTCTATACCAATAATCTTAAATTCAAATTATTCACAAAAATCTAACCTTTAATTCATGTAGAACATTAAAAAACAACATTACATTCTTAACATAAAACAGATACTTTTCCTCTAAAAATATGTGCGCCACAAGTTTTGACTAGCCTTGGGACATCCTGTGTGAAAAGGAAACATATTTCCTGTCCTGTTTTATATTTTTAGGTTCACCTCTTTGAGTAGGAAGTCAACAATGAAGGGGTGAACTGTGACTTACTGTTTCACTGGGGTATAAATATGTGTGACACAGGCCGCGTCTGCTGCAGATCCTTATTTTTTTAATGCTCTAACTCAAAAATCATAACATGGATCATTTCAAATTTTGAACCCAAATAGAGTTGGATAAAAGACATTGTACCATGGACTCCATCTAATACCAGCAGATTTTGGTTGCAACCCTAAAAAGCCTCTGTCATGAAACTTACAGTGGGCCTTGGTTTGACCTTCCAACATGATAAATGACCTGAAACACACCTCAGAATCAACCCAAGAATGCTTCAGAGATCACAAAATAAAGTTTTTTCTATGCTCAACACAGTCACCGGACCTAAACCTAAACATCTGTGGGATTTGCTGCAGAGGAGTTCCACCAGCATCAACCTCAGATTCTGAAGGAGTTGAAGAGTTTCTGTGTGGAGGAATGGTCTTGGATCTTCTTCTTCGTTTCCATGTGTTCTCAAACCTCCTCACACAGCACAGAAGGAGACTCAGTGCTGTTATTGTGTGAAAGGGGGCTGCACAAAGAATTGAATTCAGGTTGACAATAAGTGTTGCACGCATTTCTTTAGAGAAAAATATTAGTTTTTGTTAAAAATGTTATTTATTTTAATTTTGGAACTTGAGTTAGAGGTTGGTTTAGGGAGGTGAATAACTATACTTAATGATCACCTGTACAGATAATAAAGACATTTTTCGCATCTCATTTTATCAGGTTTTTAATGACTGTATCATTGTTATTGGGGGTAGTTTTATTGGAAGGGTGGTGTTTTTTATACCTGACCCCTTGTAATCCATGTGATTGGTTATGTCTCCTGATGAACAGCTGGCATCTTGTCTTGCACGGTTACGTACAAACGGATTCTTTAGCTTTTAGATAGATCAGCTGCTATGAGATGAATTTAAAGGTAGGTGATATGCCATGGATCACATGATGCAACACAACAGTGTATTCCCCTGGTCATGGATAGAGAATGACTCGGACACACACACATACACACACACACACACACACACACACACACACACACACACACAAAAAGTCAAAATGGTGGAAGTTGGCAGGTACCCAATTTAAGAGTCCTCGCTGACCTTTGCATGGGACAAAAGTAAAAGTGAACAAATCTTTTTTTTTTTCTAGAAAATACTTACTTTTAAGGGATACGTTGCAATCTCTTATTTTTAATCGCATATGAAAACATTACTTGAAGCTGCAATATTTGCCCCTAACAGGAAGTATCTCTCCACATACTTGTTGCATGTTTTTTGAGAAGAAGCACCAAATCTTTGATTCCTGCAGGATTATAATTTGCAGTTTAATGCAGCAATTTTTAATCACTAGATACTTTTATTCTGCTCTATTTCGCCACTAGGTTTGATATACTGCAGTCTGTTTCTGGAGCACTTTAGGTTTCACACACCACCACAGCAGCTGTATAATTATTCAGCTCTAGAAATCTCTCATCTGTGACATGCCTTACTATCTTTTCAGCACGTCCGCCACTCTGCCAAGCTGTTTAGGGCTGGGAGAGGTTGGAGTATATTCCTCGTCAGCCTCCCTATGATCCCATGGCAGACACCTTTGTTTATTTGATCCAGCAAACATAGATACTCACGGTAGTTGTAAGAGATTCAAATCTTGAGAGAAAAGGGCTATTTAGGCCTGGTTCTTGATTCCCCTGTCAGCTCTTATCACCAAATAACACCAAGCAGGAACCAACTTGTGGGCGGGCGAAAGAGATTGGATGTGAAGGAGAGAAAGTGTGAGGGAGGGAGCTCAGAAAGGAGGAAGAACAAACCAGTCCTAGTAAACAACCCCGCAATCCATGTGATCAAGAGAAGTCTAAAAGAGAGAGTATGCTGAGTTTTGCTGCAAGTCACAAAGCATTCCTCTCTCATTTCTTCCTCATACGCCCTCATCCTCAGACAGAGAAGAGGCTGTGGGGTCATTGTAGGTGAGGTTATATTAGGTCACCGATGGGCATGTATGTTACAGTTCACAGGGAAACAGAGGGTCTGCGCATGTGCATGGTTTCAAACTAACGCCTCCATGGCTGCAGGTTGGCACAGGGCCAGCATCATCTCACAGTGTGCAGAACAAGGCAGGCAAGGGTTAACGGCAGCACAGCAGAAATAGGAGCAGAAGGGGAGGAGATTCACAGGGGTTGAATCAGGACAGACATGATGAGAATAACCCTTTCCAATGTGAGATTCCTAAAACATATCAGACCCAAGGCAGTAAACCTGGTTTTTATTTATTATATGTAGAGATGAACCACTTATACTTCAGCTGCTCTGCCTCAGAGACTCAAACCTAAAATAATATGTTTGATTCCTGCATTTAAAATCTTTTTAGCATTTTTTTCATGTAATTTTTGCTCATCAATCCTAGGATGAAGTGGTATTTTAATTTGTTTGTATTTTGTTTGTATTTCATATTGTAGTCTGACTAACAAAAATACACTGACACTTATAAGTATTATATTGGTGCGAACACAGGGAGGAGGGAGTATAGGAATGGGGTTCCATAATGTGTTTGACGATTTCTTCATCGGGAGTTGTTCATCGGGAGAATGAAATCAAAAGTTGTTAAATATTTTTTCATTAACCTTTTTTGCTACTTGAGGACTTTTGCTGTTTTTCATTTTTACATTTCAGTGTTTACAGGATGTCCGTAGTTCTCATTTTGGTGGTGAGCAGATCTCACTAATTATTCAGGTTTTTTTCATTAAACTTTCTAACCACAGCAACCAAATACTCACCTGATAGTTCTGACACTGGGGAGAGTTTTAGTTTCAAAACTTTTCTGCCTATAATTTCTCACCCGTGGGTCCCATTTCGTCCAAACTTGGAACATGTGAATCGACAGGGCCTCTATCTTGTATGTCATATTTTACTTAAAAGGGGAGCTTTCTTTACGAAAAAAACTTGTTTTGGACATCACTTCACATATAATTTTAGAAGTTAGACCAGGGGAGTTGCTTACACAACGCAGGGGATTGGGGACTTTTCGGGGACGTACCGTTACTGTCGGGGATGACAGCGTGGGTCTAGTTCTCTTTGACGTTCTTCATAATAAGAAACACAACGCAAGCTGTTTGAGAGGGTAGCAACAAAGAAGCCTCTGCTGTCATCCACACACAAGCTAATGCGCCTTCAGTTTGCCAAACACCACTGGGACCATCAGTGGAACCAAGTCATAGTCAGATCATGCCAAAATAGAGCTTTTTGGCAAAACACGTTGAATATCGGTGTGAAGTAGGACTAAAGAAAGCCACAGCAAATCTTCTGTTTCCATCCTACCCTTTCCTCTGCTTCATCCTCTGTTACACCAACCAACTCCATGTCCTTTCTCGCCACATCTAGAAACCTCCTCTTTGGTCTTCTCCTTTTTCTTCTGCATGGCAGACCCATCTCAAGCACCTCTGTCGCAATACATCTACTATCCGTCCTTGTCATGAGTCCAAACCATCTTCATCTGGCCTCTCTTACTTTGTTTCCCAGATTTCTAACCTGGGCTGTCCCTCTGATATACTCGTTTCTAATCCTGTCCATCACGTCACTCCCAAAGAACATCTGAACATCTTCAACTCAACCACCTCCAGCTCTGCCTCCTGTCTTTTAGTCAGAGCCCTTGTCTCTAAACCATACAGCAGAGCTGCTCTCACTACCATCCTGTAAACCTTTCCCTTCACTCCTGCTGCTTCTCCTCTGTCACAGATAACTCCTGAAACTCTTCTACACCAACTCCATCAACTGCCTGCACCCGCTTCCCCACCTCTATTCCACACTATCTGTTGCTCCGAACAGTTGACCCCAAACAACGGGAGATTTAGTTATGGGCCGCATCCAGCCCGGGGGCGACGTGGCGCACACAGCAATGAAAAAGAATCCGAATGAAGACATCGCTGATCGGTTTTCTACCGCCAATACTGCACAACATTTCTATTACAATGTCAATGTGTGTCGATTAAGCTGGCCGTGGTTGGCACCCCTTTAGTTTTTGAGCAGGCAGGATTCTTCCTGCAGAGAGGAATCCCACGGTCAGAGTTGGGAGATGGGGAACGATCAACGCGTCTAAGGATGGATGTCTAGTCGGTTTACCTAGATAGACCAGACGTACCCTGGTCTCTCCGTCATTTAGGTAGGCTTTGAAAGGAAGCTTCGCCCAGGGCGCCACACAGCCTAAATCTACCCTTCACCCCAGGTACTTAATTTTCTGCACCTCTACTCCTTGAACCCTCGCCATTCCACCTGCCTCCCTTTCCCATTCACACACATGTATTCTGTCTTGCTGTGACTGACTTCCATCCCCCTTTTCTCCACACACCTTCACCTCTACAGATTTTCTCCACCTGCTCCCTGTTCTCACTACTGATCACATTGTCATCTGCAAACACCATAATCCTGCCTGACGTCATCTGCCTGCCTGTGCATCACCATAGCCAACAAGAACCTTCTCAGAGCCGATTCCTGGTGCAGTCCCACCTCCACCATGACCCTATCCGTCACTAAACAGAGAGATATCAATCCCAATATTTATTTGCTCAGTACCTTCTATTCTGAATCACTATTTTATGTTGACTGACTCTAAAGTAGGCCTTTGTTTTTGTAATGACCATGCTTGAGTGTTTAGTCTAGTGAACCCCTTTGCTTTTGTGTTTCTTCAATGAAATACAACTGTTGTTATAGAACCTGGGTTTCTTTTTCTTGTTTTATATGCCAAAGGTCATGCAGCAGACAGTCAGGGGCCTTGGTACGATTGTTTAACACTTGATACCATGTACTAAAAAATAAGCAGTGGCTCAATAACACTCCCCTGGTTCACAGACTAGACCTTCACCTGCAGTCACTGCGTCCACAAGATCCAAAGTTCATTCAGAGGGTAATTTGGCTTTTATGGGCAAGAGTTTATGGATTAATACCCAGTTTATACTTTTCTTCACAAGAGTTTCTTAAACTGTGCTTGAGAAGGTGGAGACATTCATCTGGCAGGTAGTGCAGAGGTCACACCTTTACTGGTACCTGTTTTGTGACAGCCACTCAATCAATCATTCACTCATGAAAGTCCTACTGATGACTTTGTGTTTCAGAGATGTCTATTCTCGTTGTTACATAGACTCAAACACAATATATATGCTCAGAATAATCAATTCTAGTATTTACACGTGTAATGAATAAACTCAATTATTGTACTCAAGGAATTTAAAATAACACACACTTGTATTTAAACCTCAGGTGTTTATAACTGGCAACAACAATCAAATAGTTTAGAGTGGAATGAGGCTTATAAAAGCCATTGTAGCATTCATTGTAAGCTATAATAATAGCAACAATAATAATATAACTTTTCTTAAACACATTCAGTCAGTTACTTCATGATGATACCTTTTTTGTTACAGTTTAAAACTGAAGGTGTTTTTGGGCTGGGAGCCACCTGAACGAGCTATAAACCAACTGCTGACATGTTATCTCCTAACAATGTTTATATTCTGAATGCGATAACAAATATGCACACATAAACCTTTAGCATTTAGTTTTAATATTTCACTTTCGTTGTAGGTCATTTTTGGAATTCCACTTGCTCCAGAGGAAAGAAATTGTCTCTTTAGCAGCTAAATAGATATAACTTTATTCATCCTCATACGGGAAATCTAGACTGATAAAGAGTTCCAAAACAATGAGCTAAAGATTTCTCATTCTTTGAATGCTGTATATTTACTTGACATTTACTTTTTATATCGGTATCACCACTTTAATTTTAAAACAGAACAGAAACTGTCCTCTTCTATACTACAAATAGAACTCTAGACAAATAAGACAAGATATTCTCAAATCTTGACCCATTAATTAAACTACCTTCATACTGTATATGGGGGGTTTATGGCTTTAAAGACCATAAGTGTCCACTAGATAGCAGCACCACACAAACATCTGAAGCAGTAGCAGACAATTATCCATGGATGCAACTTTTATTTTTAAATTTAAAGAATTATAGAACATTAATGCATATATTTGTCAACTGAAATTGAAATAAATCCAATTGTTATCTCAGTGGAACCAGTTAAGCCCGTACTTAACATGGGTTTGAGCAGGTTTTTTTTAGGCTTTTACAGCATTATCTATGTTCAGGTTACGCTAAAAAAAAAGAAATGGCTTAGTATACAGGTATAAATAGGCAGTGACAAACATTTATTTATATTCTGAGATTTACTGGTTGTAACATTTATTTATGACCTAGTAAGTAAGCTGGTGGAGCCGGTACCAAAGAAAATACACCAGTGAGTAATATGAAGGTAATTGATAAATAGTTAAGGTACTTCCAATAATTAATACGGTGCCATTAAGGTGTCAAGAGTTCAAGAGTTCCTGGCATGCAGGATGAAGCTGAGTCTGATGGTGAAGAACCAGATGCAATGTGACTCTCTGTGACAGATTGTGGGTGGGGTAGTTGGGGTCTCTGATGATTCTGTTCTTCTGCAGAGCAGAGTATTAGCTTCATCATCGTTTTCACAGAGTTTTATGATTTTGGGGAGTTAAGAAACCACACCAGGCACTGTATGATTCAACATTGCTTCCAAGAACAGGTCACCTAATAATAAATATTCAGCTATTACTCAACCCCGGGAAATAAACGATTCTTGTGAAATCTCTTAATCCACAAAATGTTTTGGAAGTTCCAACAAGAATGCTATCGTCTTGAGCAACGGAATCATTTGGAGGCTTGTTTGGAAAATGTGAAGCAAAAATCAAAAACATTACGGTATTATGTCTCCAGAACAGCAAATTGAAACATGGAATTTATGCCATTTATAGAGTCAACTTATTTATTTGTAGACTGCAAACTAGAAAGCATCAACACTTGACTGTACAAATGCAATCCAAATGTTGATGCTTACATGTACTAGATGAGATTGAAGATTTGTCAACTATGCACACCTGAGCAGAAGAAAAGGTAACGCACGATACAACTCAATCAGAAAGCTTTCTTATACAGCGTTTACATTCAAAGACTGGCTATCGGAAATGCTTTCCGAAAGGATTTAGACTACCTCCTTGCAAAGGAGTGAAATCTAATTCTGAAAGGTTATTTAAGGTTCTTTTTTAAAGGGGGTGTTTATGTGCCGTGTTTTCTTTCCAATTAGACGTCTTTTCTGAATCTAATCAGAATTAGGCTGTCCATGTAAACCCACCTACTGTAAACTGTAATGTCGTTATGGACTTACATATACAGCAGAATTACTGTATTTTTGGGTAAAACTCTTTCTTGACCCCACAATAAAACTAAACACAGGAAACATTTCTTTAAGTATTTTCTAAATAGGGAACAATCATTCAGTTTGCTGCGTATTCAAACTAGAACCATTTGCAAAATGATTGTCGGATCGGAAACAAAGCCTTTTAAAATGATAACAGTTATGTTTTATTTATTTTACTAAACTTCTATATCTTATATTATTAGGCGTTAAGCATCAGGGTGGTTGGCCTCAGACCCAGACCTCTGCATGGGGAAAAATGGTTGACTAACTGGAGTTTTCATTTCTGGAAAAGCAGAAGAACACTAACATGACTGGTGTGCGGCAGATTTTCCAGAAATGCATCCAAAAGCAACTTGACAGACGATTAAATGACTGAAAGAGTCGAGCATGCATAAAATGTATTAATCCCCACAGACAAAAGGGGGTTAAAGCTACTGTGAAAGGTAGTATGTTTGTCAAACAGGACAGCAGCTGCCAGCAGCACACAAACACTCAGGAGCATGTTCCTGATTCATTTATGGGGATTAGGTGACCACTGTGACAGTGAACATAAAGCCTCCACCGCCACACTTTGTCTTCATCCCCTACAGAATGAAGACAAAGGTTTTTGAGCAAACTTCCCCCTCCTGTCCCATCAGTTCTGGAGATCTCTCCCTCTCTCACATTAATATTAGGGATCATTCTTTCCTCAGTGTGAAGTGCTGACCCAATGTCACTTTACACAACAACAAAGCCTCATTATGAACTGAAGGCAAAGATTTATCCCTCAGATTCAATCTAGCATTGAGTAGCAGAGCTCTCTCTCTCTCTTAATCAAACAGGTTTACTATCTGACAGCCAAACAGGAGAAAGATTCAGTCCTGACGGTAATACTGATGTATCTCCATGCGAATGGGGAGAGAAAACGTCAGCATCATCATCATCATCTGTGTTTGTGGAAATGAATTCTTCATCACATTATTTTAATGATGTCGACTGACTTTGCCCTGCAGGAAAGTGATCACAGTGTGACTGGTTTCTTGTGATTACAATTCCCTTCAAGTTTCTCTGCCATCTCTTCACAGAAGTCGTGCATCACAGTGCGACGGCTTAGTCAGCTGAGGGGAAACCTCAGGGCGGAGACACTGAAGGCAGCATGACCGAGTGTCTGCTTGTCAGTCATGGAACGCATCTGTGACAAAACGTTAATTCCTCTAACATGGCACATCTCCAGGCTTGCTGTGTTTTCTTTTTCTGTAGAATGTGTCTGAACCTTGGCAGAATTTTGACTGTGTGTGTGTGTGTGTGTATGTGTGTGAGCGGCATGCATTGTGTATAACTAGGTCATATTTATCACTCTCATGCTAACGATGTTGCTCCACCTCCTCTTCCTCAGCATCCTTCTTTCCAATTGCTGTTGTTGTACTCTGCTCTACTCCTTTGTGGTGCATTGGTGGATCCTCCATCCCCGCCCCCTTATTGGCATCCCCTCAAAGAGAACACTGATGCATGACTAAGGACAAAAGCGGTTTGGAAGTGGCTGTGATTGAAGGATGCTCTTCATGCATAATGACAATAGTAGCCATACATACAGTTCTACATTTGATTATTTGACTATTTACCACTGTGCATGCAGAATACTCATCATTTCATTTTACTTAATTCTTTCTTTTCTTTATACCATTCGTCCATTTTCATTATTTTGATTAGGTTTGGGTTGTAAAGGCAGCAGCTAGGCAGAGATGACCGGGTTTCCTCCCTTGCCACATCCTTAAGGTCTACCTGTGGGATCCAGTAGTACCTCCTTTCCAGGTTGTATTATGTAGCCCCTTCAGTGGGTACATGCTCAGAGTAGCTCCATAGCTCCCTGAAGGCATCAGAGCTCCTCAAATGTATGTCTGTGTCATAGTTTGGTGCCAGTCCATGTGTACTGGAAAGTTTTAACCTTCTGCTCAGATGGGAGATTTGCTCAGAGACTGCCTCAATTCAAATTGTGTGTATTAGACAACCTGTATGACACTCAACGATCATTCCAATAGATTTTGGTTCGCAAAGTAAGATGTTTGACAACCGGAACACCCACTAATAATTAGCCATTAGCTTGTGAGTAGAGGCAGTCACAGAGTGCATCGCCTCTATCTGAACTTATCATTCACCAGAGCGGTGAGCCACATGTTATTTTCCTCCAGACTCTTCTTGTTCCTTTCTCTCTCTCTCCCTGAACTTAAGTACTTTTACCCTTTAGTTAGCGATCAACAACAATGAAGAGAGAGTAATTACCAGAGCGTACCTTACACTATGAGTCACTGCTGTGGTCAGGATGAGAAATCAATGTGAAGCCAAAACTTCTTTAATCTAAACAATTTTTTAAAAGTGAATGGTTGATACATTAGTAATTAGTTCTCCTCAATAGAGCAGACTCCAGATCTCTCCACCTGAACTGCCAAAGCCACTGCAGAGCAGTGGCCTTACCCCTTTGCTTATTGTCCTCCCCCACATCAATCTGAAACCCCACATCACATGCACTAATGCACTAAATTTTTTGCATGCTCTCATGTGTCCAAACACTTTCAAACTGGCCTTTCTTACTTTGTCTCCAAGACGCCTAAACTGGGCTGTCACTCGGATGTACCCCTTTTTTCATCCTGTCCATCCTCGTCATCCACAGAGAACATTTTTTAACTCTGCCACCTCCAGCTCTGCCTCCTGTCTCTTTGTCAGAACCACTGTCTCTAAACCATCCAGCAGAGCTGCTCTCACTACTGTCTTGTTTAACTTTCTCTTCACTCCTCCTTCTTCTCTTCTGCCACAGATAACTCCTGAAATTCTTCTCCACCCACTCCACCTTACCCACACTCACTTCTTCCCCTCTTTTCCACACTCCTACTTCCTTGACCAGTTGACCCCAAGTACTTAAACTCCTGCACCTTCTCCACCTTACACCTTAGATCTTCAGTGTTCCACCTGCCTCTCTTTCATTCACACACAAGTATTCTATTCTGTTATAGCAAACAGGAAGGGGCTCAGAGCCGATCCTTCATTCAGTCCCACCTTAAACCCATCCGTAACTCCTACTGCACACCTCACCGCTGTTTTGTTTGCAAACTGTGTTAGTTGCCATTGTCGAGGAGGTTTGTGACTCACTGGGAAAATGGCATCCACAGAGATCCTTCAGTTATTTTTCCATAAAAAGATTTACTGATCCAAAACATCAAAATATCCTCCGTGGTTGACCTTCATTTACGTAGAAAAGAAACGTTCAACTTAAATGATCTCTGTCTAAACCCTT
Source organism: Lophius piscatorius (assembly GCA_009660295.1). Taxonomy (NCBI): domain Eukaryota; kingdom Metazoa; phylum Chordata; class Actinopteri; order Lophiiformes; family Lophiidae; genus Lophius; species Lophius piscatorius. Next base: position 29,056 of record VRLP01001781.1, on the reverse strand, counting down.
ACTTCAACTTAATCCTGGTTTCTACAACTCTACAAGCTGTGGTCAGCTGCCACAGAGCCAATCAGGAGGAGAGGATTTAATAAATTGAAAAGCATTAAGCGCATACTAATACTATATATATTCCCAATACATTGTAGAAACTATTTTGGCTTTAACAAAGCCGGCTTGATTGTTCTTTAATCTCTGTGTTCATTTGCACAAAAGTCAGATTATTGGGGTTAATCTGCTACACTTTTACATACATTGAATAACCAATTCGGTGAAAACACCTTAAAATGCAAATGTTCAGTAATCAAATTTTCACTTTTCTATATTTTTGAACCATTGTAGTTGGTTTATTGCTGATATGTAACATTTAAATATGTTTCTTTTATGACTGATTCACCCTCAGGGAAATAAGAGAAAACATAATAACCTTAACAGTGAAAATGAATCATACCAATAGCCTTGAGTTCTTATGGAAACTGGATTTTATGCAGTGTGCAGTGTAAAAAAACCAAGAAATAATCAACCAAAGAAATGAATAATAATTTCACATGAAAGTCAATTCAAATAGCCTGATAATCTGATTTAATATACATTTTGTTGACATTTGCTTACAACTCAACCCCGCTGCTGAGGAATCTATTCATTAGTTATCTCCACAGGGGAGATAATGCACACACTTGTGCCAGTTTGTTGGTTTGTTGGTCAGTATGTACATACGGGTTCTGCAATCACTGGAGAATTTCCCCTAGAACTTAGTGGAGGTTTAGGCCATGGGCCAGGAAAACTAGGCAAACATGTGTAGGATTGTTCGGCCATGGTGACGGTATATTTAGGGATGCATTTCAATCATAATACTGTTTGATAGTTACTCGGACTATTCAAATGTTGTTTGAATGTACCCCCCGTCCAACACTTCACTGACACTAAAACCCCAGCACAAAAGAAAAGCAGACCACTTTTGCTGTTTTTCTGTGTTTTGAACAGCATGTGTATTTATTTCAGCTGTTTGATTTCTCAGATGAGTTTCTAATAAAAGGTGTCCATCCCGTGTGACGCAGGAGTAAATCTTTCCCTGAAGTTGTTATCAGATGGACAAAGCCAACATATAACATACAATGGACTGACCAGGAACTTACAATTTTTTATTTTCACTTTGAAATATCATACAGTTTGTTTAAGAAACACACCACAAGGAGGACGGGGCATACGTTCATTTCATCAAGTCAGAACATTTACACAAAGTAGACCAATTCTACTTCCGCTATGGTCCGTCAAAAAGAGAACTATTAAAATACACCATGCAGCAATAGGAAACGTAAGTATGAGCATGTGCTCATAAGCAGATATAATAGGTTACAGAATCATATTCTAACAGCTTCTTTTCATAGATATGGGATAATCATCAGCAGGCATTATTGACTGTGCATACTGAAGGACGACAGGCAGCAGCCACAGTGGTGGTTTTGAAAGTCAAGTAATGCCTTTGCAGTGCTGAATTTATTTATAGTTATTATCTTGTGCGCACAAGATAACAATATTTTTCCCAACAAACTTCCTCAGAGTTATAAAAAAAAGCATTGTCTTCATCAAAGTTGATGCCAACACTGTCTTTGGCTACCATCTCTAAGATGAGGACCGTTGTTTGTCCTCACGTCTAACATTGACGGTCATTGCTTGTTGAAGTGTGGATGGACCTTCTTTGGTTGGACCGGTTGCCTCATTTTCTTTTATTCCTTTAAATAAGTTCCGAACTAATTTATTTGAAGAATTCTGTTGATCTTGCATCGTACACTTTACCAGCGATATGAGAGCGTTCTTCTTCTTTAGTTTAGACGGTTTCTAAACACCCTGTAGCTGCATTATTGCCACCTGCTGGCCGTAGAACCACATTGCTACAAGACAAAGGCGAACAGAATGGACAAAACCAAAGTCGTTATCTCTAATTGATTTTTTTACAATTTCATGAATATTTGAAATAATTGCCCAACTCATTCAGGGTTCTTCATTCATTTTTACTTCTGCCAACAAAGTTATGTTTTCACTTGTCAGCTGTTTGTTTGGTAGTTTTTAGGAAAATTGCATTGAAATTACTAAACAAACACAGAAAGATGTATTCAATTCTGTTTCAAAGATTTGTTGACTTTTCTAATCATTTGAGCATGGGTCATGCGATATGACGTGTATGCCTGTATGTTTTTCACTGACTACCAATTTAATATTGGTTTTAATTTAAATTCTCACTTTTGCGAAGGAGTCTCTTGAAGAAATCCAGAATCTATTATCAGAATAATCAGAATCTAGCAATGCAGATTTCAACTAACTGAATGCCCTTTTTCTCACCTTTCTGATGATTTTAGTAACAGTCACACCAGTTGGTGTTCTGCAGGGAGGGCAGAACCGGAGATCTATAGTATAGTAGTTTTTTTTTTGCCAAATTAAGGATATGAAATATTTATATTTGGACTTCAGAGCTGCGACATCATTGAAGTTGATGGAATGAAACAACACTAACCCCTCACAAGCTGGAATCAGATAATCATTGGATTTATTTGGTGTTGTTGGTTTTTACTGTTCGACCTTAAGCTGTTAGTATTCCTGTGGGGTTTTGAGCTCTGCTGTGTTGGTTGGTTGCCGTGGCAGTGGAGGGTCAGTTTTGTCTGTCCTGGAAGCTGTGAGCCTTCCTCCATGTGTCAGCACAGATTCAGTTCCCATGATGGATCACCTATCATACAATACCAGGGTCCCTACCCATTGGGGTTCCCAGCTACACCCTAATTAACTTAATACCAATTAATCTACAAAATTGTTTGCTCTCTGTCACCTTTGTCCATTTTCATTTAACGGGCCATGATCTCACGTCGCTTCAGCCAAACGTGACATGAATAAATCTGGTCCTAATCTTCGTAATAGCTGCAAATGATTTGTCGCGTAAAGACCAAAGGCAAACAGGGGACTGTTGGTTAATCATTTGTTCTTTCAGGCATGCTAATGGTCTTAGACGTTTCTGTGTGTTTTTGTGAACAATCCACTTTTAAAGTTCGATGAGTGAAGTGACAACGTTAAGATATATATGGCAGAGATGCCCTCAAAATAATGTCAGCAGATACTGCAAGATCTCATTCAACAAATCTCCAAAGAACTTCCAATTCCAAACAATTGCTGTCATTTATCCAGTGGGTCTAATTATCGACTTGCAATTCTTTTAAAATGAATTTTTAAAATAATTTTTTTTTAGGTAAGGTAGATATTTGGCCAAAGAGGAACGTTAAATTTGTATCGGGTCCGAGGTAGAGCGAAATTTCCATATTATAAAATAAATATTTGCATATTTGTGTGTTCTTAATTTGCCATCGCAATTCTACAATTCATACAGTGCGAGACAGAATCATAGGTTCAGCCGATTTTATGAAAAAAAAAAAGAAGCCACTATAGAAATTAGACAGAATGTTGAATGTGGTATTGTCTGTCAAAAATAAAGTTTATCATTACTCCTCTTACATTTTTTGTAAGAGGAGTATGCAAAAAAAATTATTAAAAAGATATAGAAATTATAGATTTATTTTTAAGATTTAATAATCAATTGTCCTGGTTTGGCTCAGATTTAGAATCTTCCGTTTTTGCAGTCAGAGCAAAACATAAAAAGACGGACTACTGTAGTGAACTTGAATGTCGGATCTTGTCTCTGCATAGATGACATCACAGCAGAACAAGCATAAACTCGTGGGCTCAGTACTCCCCCTTCAGTGAGGCAGAGGTACTGCTGCCTCACTTCCTGCTTTTTTATTTTGTTTTTATATCCGATCTGTAAGAATAAATCAGTTCAAATACATGACCTATTCTATGGAAAGTGAGGACTTACAATAAAAGTGCCTACAAACATTAAATTGGTGACAAACAGTGAGAAAGCAAAAGGCCGGAGTTCCACCCAGTTTGTTGACTGTACAATCTGAGATGAGGCTCAGCTCAAAGCTGCCTCACCTCGCGCCTCTCCTCTCTATTTGAACAGGAGAAACGCAAATTCAGCGATTGTAATTATAAGATATGAATAAAATGATTGAAATCGTACAGAAATTTCATTTATAGCACACATCAATAGACAAATATTAATATTTTTTATTTAATCAATATTTTCTCTTACTTCTCATGAGGCTCTGCCTTCCCTGGTCCAAGGGCTTATGTAGAACCCTTTGGGGAATCATTATGAAGCAATGGGTCACAGCTGGAACAACACAGTTGTGCTCTCATACACATTCCCATGGTGTCACAGGGGACATTTATCATCCCTGCAGGAAACATATCATTATCTAACTGATTATATGACACATTTTCCAAATTATTTCATAGATACATCCTCAGTCAGATAACACGATCACACAATTCAACAACCCATGCATGAAATTTACTTTTTTATTCACATTGTACTGATTTCATGTTAAGACGGATGTGCGTATATAGCAACACTGAGTTAACAACCCAACCACACACAAATTAACAATCTCAACATGGTCATTTGGCACTGACTCACGCTGGGAAGACGACCAAGAATTCTCTAATGGTTTCCATTAGAGTGACCTGGTGAGAACTCAAAGTGAAGGATGGACCTGTCGGAAGTCGTTTGAGCAATCGTATTTCACGCACTGGATTTCACCTCCTGTAATTTGTTAAAAACTCCTATGACGAAGCACATTTTGTTTGAACATCACTATGGAAGAGAACCCGCATCACTGGCACATGTAGATAGAGACCCGTTTCAATACATGGAGCACCAATAGGGTTCAGATACCACAGATCTGTATCTATCACTTGTTTTTCTTGAGTAAGATTTTATATGTCGGTCTACAGGCTTTGAATAAAATGGAAACATTGAAATTATTCAGTGTTTTTTCAGTGGCTGAACGTATTGAACCTTAAAGTGTTCATTATTAAAATATTAATATTTATATCTGGTTCAGAATTACTTCAACATGTTTTTGGTCAAGCTAGGGCGCAACTCATGGAATATATTGAGCTTATTTGCTTTAAGGTGCCTTTTGGAGTTTTTGACCTCTACTGATTCTGTGGAGCAATGTTTTTAGAAATGATGTTTGTAGCCTACACAAGAATACACATGCTTGAGCATGAACATTCCTGTGTGTGCTTTCATGCTTAAACGCTGCTATGGGGGCACCTCTATCTGATTTCCATCATCAACATCGTCACATGCTAGGATTAGATGAAGCCTTCTTTGACTAACTGCAATACAACCACAGCCCCGCTCTCTCTTCTCTGCATTTTGGCGGGGCTGATATAGAGAGACAAACAACCAGTCATATTTACATTAACACCTAATGGTAATTTGAAGACACCAATACACCTGTATTGCATTAGACTAAGGGAGAAAACCGAAGAACAAGGAGGGTTGTGTTACTGAGGTGTGGTGTAAATGCAAATTCCCAAAGAAACTGTCTTAGGTCTTGATTAGATCATTGTGAGTCACCAGTGCGGGGAACATGGTGTCTAAAATCCATTCCTTCAACATAGTCAGTTTTGAAAATGTCCCCCAACATTGGATTGGTACTATATATCCAATTTAACGATGCAGCAAAGACCTACTGAATGTGACAATGTGACCAAACTTTACTGAAACTGTATGTTGATTTCTTCAAGATTTTCATGTCATCATAACAGTTTTTTTGTTTAAATTGATATTAAAGTGATCATAGATCACTTTGAAATGAGAATGATGGTGTAATCACGATAGCAGAATCTTAATTGTGATCCGTGTTACACCCAAAAGACACAAGTCTTGTGTTTAAACTAACCGTTACCTATTTGCAATGACTAAACTATAACTGCTTAATTCCGGTCACATAACTTCCAGCATCAGCTACGTATATTATCCTTCTTTCATTATTCATTTTCCTAAGATCCATAATTCATGTTTTGGTGAAGTGCCTCCATAGCACACAGCTGAGGTTCTTGAGGGGATTCCTGGTGCTGCAGTTCGGCTAGTGCCACACACTCTGCATCATGTGTCCCAGATTGTCAAGCACTAGAAGTAGAGGAAATATGGAGGAATCCGGAGAGGGATGGGGTTGGGGTTGGGGGTTAGGGATGAGTGCTCTGACAAAGTTGTGGAAGGGGTCAATCTGCAGAGCTCTGCAATAAATAAAGAGACAGGACATCCTGGCGAAGGAAGAGAAGGCTGAAAACGTGATAGGAGCAGTTCAACTTTTCATTTCAGGTGCTCAGAGATTAGTGCACAGTTTTGCGTGAGTCATCTGTCCAAAGATATCACAATGTGCATTCTAGTACCTTACTAGTACCCTATACTCGTACTAAAGCATAGCTGACATGTTAAGAGTACAAGTTTTTTTGATGTGCTTTTTCTTTCCTGCTGGATGTGACTTTTTGGAGTCTTGTCACAGTGACTTTGTCAGCCAACCAGTAAGCCGTCCACGACGCACGTCTCAACTAAAGCTACCAGCAATGGTGCTGAGCTGTGACTGTGGCATAGTGAACACATAGGGCATAACCTCCCTTTCATCATGGGATGCACACTGGCCTGAAAAACTTTCTCTGGAAAGCGAATCGATTTAAAACACTGGATAATTTTTTCTTGTCCGTTCATATAGTAATTTATCTATCATTTAATTCATTAAAGTCTTGATGTCAGGAAAGCATGCAACGATGCAAGTGAAAATGATATACTAAAATAATGAGCAGAGAGTTCTGATATTTGATATTTGATTTCTTTAGTTCTGACTCTTTTCTGTGCTTCACTTTAATAACCATAATCAGTCATTCATTACTGTTTGACAAATAATAAATGCTACTGACTCCTTAATCTGATTTCTGCCTGCTAATTGTGTTAAATGAACATATGTAAAGAAAGGAAATCCGGGCCCCACTAGCAAGCACAATTTCTGGACCTCGGTATTTCTATCCCCGAAAACTCTGGGATATTACGAAATCGTCATCGCGTCCAACGCTACCGCAAATCCTTCGTGTTAACGCACAAACATTTTATACAATGATTATGACAACGTTGCAATGTTCTTTGCTTTGAAGGTCCAGAAATATTTGCGGGCTACAAAAGATTACAAATGTTCCATGGGGCGTCAGATTATTATTATTTTTGGATGAACTACTTCTTTAAATAAACGAGACATACCTTGTTAATAGGTGGGTTTTAGTACTGCATCAGGGCTAGGTTAAGCTAGGCTAATTTTATGCTGAGGTCGGCTTTAGTATCAATCTTCTAAATCCCATCTAAGTGTTAATCTTGTCAGCTACTTTTCAAATTGGTCTTAGTCATTGTCCAAAAAGTGCAGAATGTTCCTGGTGTAATGTTTTGACGTTCAGGAACAAATCCAGACATGGAACAACGTTTCAAACTGGGTATTTATTTTGAACCTCAGCCGGCCTCGGTCCAGCATATTTATTTCAAAGTTTATATAGGAGTTTAAGAATCGGCTCAGATTATTTGTGCTCCACAACCTTTACGCAGAGACAGAGTTTGCTCACAACATCTGCTTTTCCTTAGTAGGGTAAAATGTATTTGATTCAGCTTTTTCCTTAAAAATAACATCATCCAACTTGAAGCAGGATGCTTGAGAAGGCTATATTCCAGGTGGAGAAAAAGAAAAAATGGTAACGGAATAATGTAATTATAGGTTTTCTACGGTGTGTGTGCGTGTGTGTGTGCGTGTGTGTGTGTGTGTTTGCACCCGTAAGGAGGTTTTTGCTCCCATGGGCCGTGACCCTAACTCTGCTGTTAAACCCAAACCTATATCATTCATCAATGGTTAAATCCTATAATGAGTACGTGTGTGGGGGTCTGATGGTCTGGGACCCCCAAAGGCAGTTAAGGGAGTGTGTGTGTCTGAAAGAAACCTCCATGGAACATAAGAAGTGTGTGTGTGTTGGGGCGCTCAACCCAAACCAAATGATAAGCGTGTCTTATAACAACAGTGATGGTGGCGGGGGATAGAACACAAAAAGTGCTGGCCTGACCTACGACCTGGAGTGTCTAGTCCCACCCATCCGTTCCCTCCCTCCATCCTGCTAGCCCCTTTTCCTCCACCTCTTCTCTACCTCCATCCTCTCTTTTCCTCTGAGGGGATCATCCCTCGCTCGTACGGAGGTGTTGGGCGACAGCTGGTTGTCTTCAGAGAAAGGACGTGGAGGTAGAGGAGGAAGGGAAAAGGGAGGGATGCATGCAAAAGAGGAAAATTGATCTTATTTATGAGTTTTCTGTAACCTTTGGCACAGATTTGCACTGTTGTCAAATCTATTTCAGTTCAGCAGGAGTTGTGGTTAATTGGTTATAGATTTATTACAATGCTGTGATAATACTCACATCTTAACTTCTGGTGTGTGTTTGGATACCTGTGACTCAAACAGTCACTCAAAAGAAACAAAAACTCTTTCAATATTCTTCTTCCGGCTGTTATTTTAAGGTGACGCCCCAGCAGATCATCTGGTTCCAACTTGCCCTGTCCTCAGCACCTTTCGCTGCCTCACCAACCAACTGCATGTCCTCTCTCACCAGATCCAGAAACCTCCTATTTGGTATTCCCTTTTTCTCCTGCTTGGCAGTTCCATCTCCAGCATCCTTCTACCATTAGATCCACCATCCCTCTTCTTCACATGTCTAAACCATCTCAATCTTACTTTGTCTCCAAGACATCTAACCTGGGCTGTCACTCAGATGTGCTTTTTTTAAATCCTGCCCATCCTCGTCATTCACAAAGAAAACCTCCTGCACCTTCTACATAAATTCAAAAAAATCATGGAAAGAATTTAGATACAATTAAATGGGTATCATTATAAAGCTCCCCCTAGTAAGTCAAATATGAACTATTAGAGTAAAATAGGATGCATGAAAATAGATCTCCTCCAGTTGATTCATATGCAACGAATTTGGACTAAATCGGACCAACCATTGAGAAATGATGGCCCGAAAACATTTGGAGATACAGCTCCCCCTACTGTTGGAAACAGAGAGCCGACCTTTCCCAAAACTGCTCCAGTTCTTCCTCACACTATGTGAAGGTTTTTGAGTTATTGTGTCAAAATGAAGGGTGTGTCGGGGAGGCAATAATGATTCCATAATATCCCAGTCTTTTCAGGAATTTGAATAGGCTGAAAAGATTTATACTATTTATTTTAGATTAGAATTGACAAAACAATACAATTTCATTCCCCCCAGTAAGTATTCCTTTAATGATGACGTCTGCATTCCTCCTACATAATAAAATGAATAATAAAATAATTGCTGATGTTCGGTACAGCCATCAGTAATGAGTACAGGGATTAGGATTTTTTAGCTAGGTTTTATTTTATTTTCAGTCCGTGTCCAATATTGTTATTAGTCAACATTATCCCGTTTTTCTCTTTAGTCAGGTTTTAATCCACCAAATATCTGGGCATTTTCATCTTATTGAAGTGCAGTTTTGCAGAAAGTATCTCTCCTGATATTCAATCTAAGGAATACTTTCAGGTATGAAACAGTTTTTGACTTTACATATTTATCTCAAACCACCATTGGTTCCATGCCACCAAAGTGAGGAATCGGTTTAGAACATTAGACCATTCCTGAGCTCCAATCGTTAACTTAACCAGGTAGAACTGCGAGGCTCCGAGCGGCTGTCCTCCTGAGGGGAATTTCCATCTTTTGCCCCGGTACCAATGTCGGACGACTGATTCAAACACCACTCAGGGTTCGCCCTGACCAAGAATGGTTCTGGTCCTATCACATGTTTTCGTGCTCCAGAGCACGTGAGACGGGCCTATGGTGGTAATCCCACCTCAGGCGATGCGCCACTGGGAACCAAACTGCTGTTGCTCCCTCTGATGAACAGAATGGATATTTGGATTGTCATTAAAAACACTCCGTTATTGTTTCCTGACATTGGTGTCATCTCAATCACCGTCTCGTCTTGGTTATGGAGAAATATTTTGTCATCGTGTACATTAGTGAACTTAAAACTAGTTTAAGCTGGTAATGGAGATCTGGGCATTTTGCTTTGGCTCATCATGGCTAAATGTAGCATTGGAAAATCCCACAGACGAGATATATTTAGGCAATGAGGAATTATTTCCCCCTCCTCACTTTTTTTTTTTTTTTTAAGCCCCAGTCTCATCTATTGGTTTCTTTTATTCTCTTTTGTCTCTAAACCTTTTCATGCGATATCCTAACGGTATCTGTAATGTCCCTGGGGGAACCTCTGGTCAAACTGGTAAATCACCATCTGTCCCTACTCTGTGTTCTCTTGACCTGGTATTGTCAACCTTGACCTTTACCCTCCACCCCCACCCGTGCCTGCTGGCCTGTTACCTTGCACACACGTACACATGCTGTCATACATGAACCAGACGACACACAGTTTTCATTCATCTGCCCATCAAGAAATAGTCTTAAGGTCGTTTTCAAAAATACAATCCAGTAACACATGTTTATCAGCTGCCTTCTAGAGTTAAAAATGGACATACCGTCAATATTTGTACCACTGCACCCAACAATAGCTGATCCACTCCCACTGATGAATACTGATTCCTACTCCTAGCTTTTTGTTTTTAAGTTTATCATCAATAGTTTAGATATAGTTTTCCATAATGGAGGGTATTATAGTCATGGCCCCCCTCCATTATTGTACTTTGATTCTATACATCTTGCCCCCACCAAGTATATTTCAAAATCTGCATTGTCATCTGGGTTAATTTGTGCACAGTGGTTGAACATTATGGTCTGTCAATGCCTGCCTTTAAAAAACTGCACTTAATGGCAATTTTAAAGAAAGTAAAAGTGACTTAGAATATTTTTGTTTGCATTTTGTTTTAAATGTCAGTGTCCACTGGCTGTCCAGTGCAGCACAAATGGTGGAACATTGTGTTTGAAATTCTGCTTTCTCTGTTTGTGTACCAAGCCTGCAGTTTGATTGCTCCTATGCAGTCAGTTCCAGAGCTTCACACTGATCTAAAGTAAGCTTGAGGCCCCTTAACTGTTTGACAAAACAGATGTAAGTGCCTCTGGCAGGTGTTTGTCAGTGGCCGAGCTCGATGCAGAGTCTGTGTCCCTGAGGTCGTTATACTAGTAAGAATAGCCACATTCGGTGCAAGGCCTCGTAGCTCCTGTAGGTCATCATCATTGAGCTCTGTAATGCAACAAAAGATGATTATTAGTCTCAACTTAAAACAGAAACGTGTCTGGCTTGTAACGTTTTATAACTATTTTATACACGGCCACTGCAAACAAATCTGTGTCTCTCGCTGACCTTCTATGTCTGCCAATTATTCTAAGACTCTCTCGCTGACTCTCAGTAGGTGGGTGTACATGGGACACTTTTCTCCTTTCCGAATTGCAATGTCGGTCGCCTGTTTACAAGATTTGTGATCTTTTCCGACCCGGTGTTTACATGCATCGACTCACCTAATCGGAAAGACTTTCACACATGCGCAGACGATCCACATTCCTGTTCATAAGGTGGTGATAAGGCTTCGGTGAGCTCGGTGCCGACCGCCAACAAGCACCCAGAAGAAGAATATGACAAAGGACAAAGGGCGTTCGCTGAAGTGACTTTCGACCATCGAAAAAGTCGATTGTATACACAATATTTGTGTAACAATATTTGTGTATATGTTACACAAATATTTTAACATTTGTGTAACATCCACAAATGTTAAAATATTTCAAAGTTGCAATGAATAAATCACTCTTCAATGCAGACCCACACTGTTTTGAATTCGTCGTATTTAAAATACGTTTCGGCGCTGAAGAAATCTTACAACTCAAACAGAAAACTTTCCGATACAGTGTTTACATGCAGCGACTGGTTATCGGAAAGGCTTTCCGAAATGATTTTGACTACCTCTCTGCAAAGGAATGAAATATAATTCGGAAAAGTTCTTTCCACTCTGATAGGGGTGTTTACATGCAGCATTTTCTTTCCGATTAGACGTCTTTTCCGAATTTAATCGGGATTAGGCTGTTCATGTAAACCCACCTAATGTCTGCCAACGACTCTCTCTGGTTATGCTGAGGAGTCCCAGTGACTCCCGGATCGTCAGGAGTCGTTAGGGACAGAGTGGTCTTGATTGTCTGCTGTGGCACTCTTAGCATAATGTGCTAATTTAGATAGGGCTGCTCCTGGCCAAAACAGAAATCAAATTACTTTGGGTTCAGCCCACATGGACTACCATGACCTGGATGAATGATAATCTACACAGACCTCATAATTATGATCTATGAGCAAAAGTATTACCTCTACATTTTCATCACCGATAAGTCTGAAAATGAAATTAATATCACTGACATCTACTATGGATCCTACCTTTCACAGTAGGCTTACCTCCTTTATCAGGAAGGTTGAGTTGGCAGGCAGTCCTCCTTGGCTTGCTGAAATATACGATATTGAACACATCAAGAGACGTTTATGCCTTGAGTTTGAGCTATACAAAGATGTCCGACTGCTGTAACTTAGGCAAATTGGTTAGATCCTTGACCCACTGATCCGGCAGAGAGTACGGGTCAGGAAACTTTAGCCCATTGCTAAGAGTTAGCTTTTTCATGTAAGACAACTTGTCTTCTAAAGCCCTTATAAATTGGAGAAGGCGTCGGGATTATCCAATTCTTTAGGGTTCTTCTTGACGTTGCAGCCAATAAATCCGATGCAGTCAAACTGCATCTTTCTGCCACCAGTGAAACTCCGCCCACTAAAAACTGTACGTCATTGATGTTTACAAACACCAAATTGGGTCTACTGGACCGAAGTTATGGCCTGAAAACTTCTGGAGATAAAGCCCCCCCCCTAATCTTACAAAAAAACTGTCCTTTCCCCAAATCAATCCATTTTTCCTCACACTAAGGTCTATTTGGTATAAAGTCTGAAAATTATCCATGAAATAGTTTTGGAGTATTTACACAAAGTATTTGCGGTGGAGGACTCGACAGGGGTGATGACAATTCCACAATATCCCTCCCCTTTTGGGGATATGATTAAACGATTTAAAAGCAGGTATTGTATGGATAGTTCTCTGAGCTGTTTAAAGGGTATTTCCCTGACTGTGCTTTTCTCCTTGCTTTTCTTTCTTCATGCAGAGTTTCTTCTGTTTGTCCTCTGGTTTGGAGGGACTGCTCATCATTTCAAAATAATGTGACGCAAATTATTATAAAATTGCATTACTGCACTTTAAATATGTACATTTACAACACATTCATGCTGGCCTGTTTTTCCTTTTTCTCTATGCTGACATGCAGGCAGCACCAACTCATCCGCTGTCCGCTGGAGGTGAGGACAAAGCACCGACTGGAGGCTTTGCAAAAAAACATGACACATCTTTGTTGCCACATTTGAGCAGAAATTTGTTGATTTTATTGTGACTCATGGAGGTCCTGAGTGTAGTTTTTCTAGCAACCGCTTCTTTACTTGCTTGTCAGATTTTCCATTTTTCTCACATTCCAGTGAGTGAAGGTAACACAGCTGCACACTAACATTATAAAACCCAGAGGATCGCTGCGGTTGGCTCTACTTGAAATCTCGTCTGCAGTCTGGGCAACTGCTGTGTCCGCAACTCACGTTTTAACGGGAGGGCCAAGGCAAACCACACTTCTACTGTTTAGGACTTCACTCAGCCATGTTTCTCCTACTGTTTGACCACACTTACTGTCATTTTCTCACATTTTCTCTGCTTTTAGATCAATGTTTTTTTCTTTAGAAATGATGAACCAATGTTAGTGTTAATGTTTATATATATATATATATATATATATATATATGTATATGTATATATATAAAATAGAAAGTTATCTTTGCCTAGGAGGTTACGTTTCCAGCTGCGTGCATTGATTCATATGTTGGCTGGTTGATTGGTTTTCCAGCAAGATTTCTTAAAATCTGCTCAGCAGGTTTCCTTGAAACTTGGTGGATATGTGTAGGACTGGAGTAGACTACATGAATACCTAGACCATAAAGGGTAACAGATATAGCTAGAGACATGTATCTATGACCAATGTGTTGCTGAGATTATTTCACTGCAGAGATTTGAGCTTTACTAAGCAGAGCTGTCATCCTTATTGGACGTACACCTGTTAGATATTCCCAAAAGGCAAATAAAATTTGGAAAAGCATATATATATATATATATATATATATATAAACCTAAAAGGGGATGTAATGGAATTGTCAAAATATTTCATGGATCTTTTTCAACTTTGATGTCCACATAGACCTTAGAAAGAACTGGATTGATTTTGGGAATAGTCTATATATATTCCCAATACTTGGGGACTAGAGATTTATTTCTTTTCGGACTGTAATTTTAATCCGTTTGTGCGATTTAGTCCAAATTTGGTGCATATGAATTAACTGGAGGATTATATTGTATATATCATAACTACTTAAATACTTAATATTTTAATTGCTGAGGGGGAGCTTTTTTTTTTTTTTTACCAAAGGCTATTTTTCAAACCTTATTTCCAAACTGTTGGACCAATTTAATAATTATAATTTGTATTGCTTGTAGTGCTTTTCACGAGTATTCAAAGTCACTTTTCGGATAAAAAACAATTAAAACATCATCTTAAAAGAGGAAACAAAACGTAAACAGCTCAAATAACAATAAGAAATCACGTAGACCGGTACTGTTTTGAACTCGCCATATTTAAAATGTGTTGCGGCTCTGTGTGTTCGCAGAAAAAACTTGGGCAGGACGTTACACAAATAACACCAATAGTTGGAGAGAGGAATCTGCAGGGTTGATGGGGAGTGGGAGATGACTGGATGAATCAAACAGAAGACCGTAGTGAGTAGAGCTGTCACTTTTGATGGACTACCTATATCCAGGCCAGGCCTTTCTCCAGCAGCAGTGTCATGACCTCTGAATGGCAGGAAACCTGCTGTATAAATAGTTCTATAGTCATATCCCTGTTGGTGAGAAATGATAAACATAAAACAAATGGACTTATACGGTCAAGGCCATGCTTATTATAATTTGCCATTCTTTCTTTATATAGCTGGAGGGACAAGAAAAGGTGGGAGTTGTTGGTTACTTTTCACAAATATCCTGTAAACCCTGAAATTAAATAAAGTCAGTTATTCCCTACTAGTCATTCTTAACTGACCAACTAATTCAGTCATATTTGCTCAGAAGCAAAACAGCTTTGCAGCATTCTCCTAAACATTGTTCATTTATAAATTAACCGAGTTGTGTTTTGTCATTTGTTTGGTTTGTTATTGATATCAAGGTCAAATAGTTAAAGGTCAGCAGAATCTACTAACCTACTACATTGCTGACCCTGAGTCAGCATCCCTCCATGTCAGAGGGATTGATAGATTTCCATCTTCTTCCGAATCCAGGCAGCTTCACAAAAACATTTCGAGGAATTCCCAGGCTAACATGTTGGATGTAGTGATAGAGTCCTAATCCCTCGCAGTTCTGGGAAGCAAGGAAGGGAAAGGAAATGCCTGTTTACCAGATTAACTTCCCTGTGTTGGAACACGCTGCCATTCAGAGCTGCATGGTTGCCTTGATTAGAATCCCTTTGTTTTGACCTAGTTTTCCCTTTAAATTATAAAGAACAGCTACAACGTGCACAATATCAGCAAACTCTATGTCAGTTTCAGAAAAAGCACTGTTAATTTTCTACATTATGTTGGTAGACCGTTTATCCATGTCATTTAGTCTTCAGTCATGGGCTCAAATGTGACTTGCAAATCAGACTCGATCAGGTGGAAGGCTTTGAGCTGGTGGTCTCCTTTAGGGGTCACCATAGCGCCTCATCAGTTTCCATCTTCTCTTGTACTCTACATAGTTCCCTGTCACACTAACCAACTGCATGTCCTCTCTCACCACATTCAGAAAACTCCTTTTTCTTTTCCCTCTGCCTGGCAGCTTCTTCTCCAGCATCCTTCTACCAATAGATCCACTATCCCTCCTCATCACATGGTCAAACCATCTCAATCTGGCCTCTCTTACTTTTTCTCCAAGACATTTATCCTGGGCTGTCCCTCTGATGTGCTCATGTCAAATCCGGTCCGTCCTCGTTACTCCCAAAGAAAGGAATGTAAAGAATAAGTGATAAGGTAACAAGAGGCACATTGATTCAGCTGAACTTGAACAACTGTGGGGTGAGGATATTGGATTTCTGGATCTTATCATTCAGGCCTGACTAACGATAAGTAAATACTGCATATTCCCCCTTCAGCTAATGCTAAACAGCGGGTGAGATACAACTGTCCATTGTCTCCTTGCACACATGGCCTCATCCTCATCTCTGGAGATTTTAACCATGCTTCACTCTCCAGCCCTTTCTCCAGCTTCACACAATATATGAACTCTAACACTGGACACAATAAAACACTGAACTTAAATGGACATGTTATCTTCAAGAAGGCATACAGCCTCACCATTCCCTCCCCCCTGATGAACAGACCCCAACCTGGTTTTCCTACAGCTAGTGGTGATCAAACTACCCCAACCCTCAAGATTTATTAATAAAATGGTCTAATGAATAACTTGAGGAAGGTACATTATTTCCACCTGCCCTATAAACTCTTTGGCCAGTTGCTTAATTTCCCTGTGGGGGTCAAATACTCCTTCAACTCATGTATCAGACCATAAATATTTGAAGTTCTTTAGCCTGTCACGATAAATTTATTTGTGTGTTAATATATTTGTGTAAAAAAAAAGATCTGGAGGCCAATACTTCTGGCTGATTGCAAGGGATTCATTCACCACCTTTGTGAGGTCACAAAGTGTAGAGACTGTTCTTTTCTACGGTTTGCTCCCTTTATTAACTGATTGTACTTTGTCAGCGGTTTATTTCTGTTTCCCACAGATGCTGAGATTTGAGAAGTTTTGAAGACCAAGTCAACAACTTCAACTCGTCGTCTTGTTCTTCAAACAGTTCCTGTTTGTAAACTCCAAGATTTCCATTGCTGACCCTTCCTAGCATGGAGTACCTCAGTATTGCTGGAGCAAATGCAGCGGAGACTCGTTGGCTCTGTAGACGATGAAGATGATCGCTCAGCTAAGTAGTCAGCTAGCTAACCCAATGTTAAAAGGCATGTAATTCTCGTTTCTGTCAGGGTTAAAATTATTATTTTGAATAGTTGTTAATGAGGTCGAGAGTACCAAATAAATATTATAACATCAAAATGATACTCTCCACAAAACAAACAGATTCTTTGTTTGGTTTGTCAAAGAATCTGTTATAAAAGCAGTGAAGTTCATTACAGGATGTATTTTCTAAAGAAGTTTTATCTTTGTTGTCTTCGTTGATAGTTGACGTGTGCCTAAAATAACCTGAAGCTAAAGTCAAAAGGCTGAAAGCTAAATAAGAGCCATTTAGTAATTGTGTGATTTGATCATTTATTTTTATTATTAATGAACTTTTATTTAACCAGGAGAAAGAAATCCATAATCTGATTAGCTGATTAATCGTTTCAATATTTATAGATCAATTGACTATGAAAACAGTCATTATTTGCATCCCTATTTCTAATGCAGACGTGTCCATTGTAGGTGCTTGAGACAGTGGACAGCAATCAGCTCGGACAATAATCCACTGGTTGTCCTTCCTTAAACCACTTTTTGTTGGTACAACAAACACCCAATGAGACCTGCAGTTTGGAATATGGTCTGACCCATTATCTATAACAATGTTTAGATAAAATTACCAATTTTGTCGTGTGAAAAGTTGTCATTTGTCAAAGATTTATCACCTTGGTGCCGTAGAGATTTTTGCAGACATTCATTGTTCAGTAGTGGTAGGCGATCCTTTTGAATTTTACAAAAGCAGCACTATGAGTGAGTATGTCTTTATGATATTTAACTGATTTCCATGAAGGTTTGTTGAGATTCCTCGCTCTAGATAGAACCATCATCGGATTAAGAATCTTCATGGTGAAAATTATACCTAGCATAGGTAATTTTAGTTAGCTTAAAGAACTCTGAATGAATCCTCCAGGGGCCCCTCAAGTGGGGAGTTCCAGAGAGGGTCAGAGTCAAAGTCCTCAAGCACTTCCTGCTTCTTGACGGGAAATCATTGAGAGGGCAATCAAGCAGCACAGGTGGAGCTGTAAACAACAGCTCACGATGACCATGGATCTGTGGAAAACATGTTCCTCGCTGGGGGGGGAGTGGGAGTGGGAGTGCTTTATAGACTTACATAACAAAGGAAACAACAATGTTTATGAATTTAGCTCTGGGCCTTCTGGTAAATTCTCCTAATTGTTCTGAGCTGCTTACAAATGCTCACGCTTTGAGAGTTTTTGTTTTTAAAGCCTGGGAATGTAAAGAGGTGTTTTGAAGCCCAGGGCTCAAGGTCTCAGATAAAATAAATGAGACAGTTATGTAACCATAGACGTGAGCACCTGCCAACCCTCGTGCTATCCACAAGTTAGATTGGCCTTTATTCAGTGGCTGCACTGGTACACACAAAAACTTTGGCTTAGTGATGAATCGAAGACTTTCGATTTCACATTGTCTCTTAAGATTGTCTCTGTGGCTGATTCAGAGTGATGGAGATATCATCTTTGAGGATGATATCATCTTTGAGTCTTCCACTCTTACTCAACATCTTAGTCACCTGTTTTTATTCCACATATTTTTATGACTGCTGTCTGGATTGAATAAATGACCATACCTCTACCCATAACATATCCATCTTTACCGGACCTCGACTATAGCCCTACACACCCTGACGTGGAACCCTGTCTCCTACAAATTATGTTTATTTACAAGAGAAAATGTGTTTTTCAAGAAAATGGAATAGTGACAAATTCCATTTTCTCATGGCGTAGTGAAGAAATGTTGGGATTTAACTTGTGTTGCAAAACTGTCAATTTCGTCCCCTTTTGTTTTGTCTCTGTGTTTCACGCCCTCTTTGATGAGACGTATGTATTCATTTAAAATGAAACATTTTAGGCTAGTTTTTCAAAGAAGGCTGGTGGGAGTCACATTCACACAGTCAAACGCACAGAAGGAAAATAAAAATCTGCTGCAAGATCAAACTCCATGTATTTCTCATGAAATGTGGTTTATAGAAATTGTACAAACCACAAATATATGTGCAGAATGATTTACAAAGAAATACATCAACTAAAAGTATAATTATGATCTTTTGTCATTTCTGTAACCGTCAGAACTGAGAAAGGAAAAAGACTGAGGATCTACTAAGCAGGTGCAGTTAATTATTTATTTCAAAATCCAAAACCAAGATCGGTCCAACCCAAAAAAACAACGAAGTCCAAAACACAGTAAATGCACGATACATTAAACACAAGAAGACAAACTTACACTGGGGGACATGTGGAAAAAGACAACAACATCAGTGTCAGAATGAGACATCAGAGCTATTGCACACGGCAGCATATTTTACCCAGTGAATTGGAGTTTGGGTCTATGTGATTGCATAAACCTCACCGTGTAGTTTGTGTGCATCATAAACCGCTGCTTCTTCTTAGGTTCTTGTTAGAATGGCTTTGTGGCAGGAGGGCCACAGATAGGTCACAGACACTACGGGATAACTTGCATCTTGTGAACAGAGTTTGAGAGGGTGTGTGTGTTTGTGTGTGTTTGTGGGTGTGGGTGTGGGTGTGTGTGTGTGGGGGGGGGGGTTACGAAAGAGTGACAGAAAAGGCCTTTGTAAAGCAATATCTGTTGAATAAAATGTTTAGTGATTACCACAATCACCCCATGTCCCTCGTTATTGGCTAGAATACACCACACCAGCACACCATGTTAGCTTGAGCATTATGGGTTGTGTGCCTAAAATGACTGACGCCAATGCAGTGGCTCTGAGACTCCAGGTTGATAGCTAAGCATATCTGTCAGTAGAGCAAAAGTCACATCCAGAGTTGGCAATAATCTGTAGTGTCAGGTGTTTCAAGCAAGGCAACAATATGGTGGACATCACGCACAGTGGTCTGAATGTAGTCATGCTTCATTTCCAGTGTTATGATGGTAGTTCTGAAACTAGCAGTGATGTCAGACAATTTATGAGTATCTTACCATGAAGAAAATTCTGTTTCTTACATGAAGACATGTCATAAGCTGCATGTACACAGCCCGCTCAACGTTGGTATGGTGTACTTTTATTCCAAACTGCCATTATGTATGAATGTAATGGAGGTTTGTCGGGGGGTGGAGGGTTCTGCCAAAGCAGAGGTAGTAAGTGACGGGAATCAGACATCTGAACAAATGCGAGGCAGAAAGGCAGAAAGGCTTAATGGCGATGTGTGTGGCCCACAACCGGAAGACTTAAGAACAGTTTTTAGTTGTTAGCAAGAAGGACAAAGAAGAAGAAAATCAGCCAAAAAATGTTTACAGTCTAAGGATATATAACGTCTGGGAGCTTCTGACCTCCACTCAGAAGATGAGCTCAACTGTAATAGAGGGTCACTTTTTGCCACATTATTTGATTTTTCAGAAGCAATCAGTTAGCTCAGTTACTCCAATGACTTTTCTGCAGGAGACTGAGCCCGGATAAATAGGAGGGTTGTGTAAGGAAGGAAATCCCACGTAAAAAAAAAACCCAACCTACTTTTCCAAAAATCTATATGCGGAAAGAGATGATCCGCTGAGGGGACACCTTGCTGGTTTTCTATTCCATTGTTCGTAAAAAAATACTGTTTGACATATGTAAGACTGTGATAAACTTCCTGCATCTTTTGCTTGTGGAATTACGGCACACCATTTAAAGTCTCACATCGGACTGATGCTGTGCTGTCACTGGTTTGTTCTGGATAAACAAAGAAAGGCATCGTAGAGCTGAGTCTTCATTGCGGTGCAGTTTCGTGATCTCTGTGTTACAAGGATTGCAGAAAATTAATATTGATGAACAAAAGCCTGCAGCTATAATGAGATTATGATATCCTCAGCTCTTGGCCTCTCTTTGATGTGTACTAACTTTAACTCACTGCATCACATTCACTTTGAACAACTTATCAATGCATTTGGCTGGAAATATTTCCCAAGGAGATAAAAACAGGATGATTGTTCTCATTGGAACGGTGCGGTAAGGGTTGTCTCCTCCTCCACATGCACTTGGAGAGAGAGTGGAAGCCACACATTTCCATCTCCTTGTAGCTGAGATCATCCTGAATTAGTTACTGAAAACATGTTACTGCCAAAACATTAGCTCATCCCCCAGCTTGTTTTGTAATTAGTTGAACCAAAGCCCCTTTATTGGCCCCTTCTCTTTGATAAAATATTTTGTGAAGGAGGCAGATCATGCCTCCATGTTGCCACACCAATGCAGGTTTTGACTGAGAAGTATGTGTTCCTGCATCTACTAGTCTGTTTTCACTCAGAGCGTCCATAGTCATAATGTCATAGGTCAGTTTGAGTGTTTATTTTCGGAATCAAGTTTATTATCCTTGCCATTTTTTTCGATGATGGAAATTATGTAAGATAGTTGCAGCTAGTAAAACAAAGGAGATTACAAATAATTTAGACTCGACACCCAGGTTCACCTCACTGAATAATTAAAAAAAAAAACATAGTTTATGCTTTGCTTGGAAATTATCTCTATTTGCCATCGTGTCATATGTATTTAGCACAACACAAAATAAATGTGAATAAAAAAATAAAGTATGTGACAAAAATCAATAGGTAGAAAAAGTGTTTTTGATATGAAAGACCAGGATAAAATGATGATGGGAGGGAGAAAACAAAAATCACAAAATTGAGTTTTTCTTCTCTCACCCTTGTCTATATTTTCCCCCACTATGGAACAAGGAGGTTATGTTTCCACCCCCGTGCGTCTGCATGAAAATCCACCGAGAGGAAGGTCTTCTATTCATATCCTAGAGATGAATAGAATTTCAGATTCAGAATTATGTTTATTTTGGTCATATTTACATTACTCCCATTCTCATTCCCATACACACACATATACAGTATATTTAAATATGTAACACAAACCACCGTTCATAAACACATATATACATACTTATACATATATAGATGAGCTTGATCTACAGCTCATTGCACTTACCGTTTTTACATGCCAGATTTTGTTTAATAGCTTTTTCCAAACTAACAGAAGGAAAGACTGTCCAAAATTAATTTAAAAAAAAAAGTGACCAACATACAAAAAGCAAAGAAAAAAGAAAAAGTATATAAATGTGTTCAAATATATATACATATATATATTCCCATGTGTGATAAAAAAAACAAAAACTAATTTGTCTCTAAACATATTGAAAACTTCTGCAGCTCAGAAATATTACCATAGTTTGAGACATAATAGTATAGTTTGGAGGCTATGAGATTACTTCAGATTCTACTAAATGCTTCTGTGGTTCATAGTATGCAGCTTGAGAGTTTGTGACTAAATACCTACTTAATGTATTTATTGTGTTGTATTATTGTGATGTCTTGTACTGTTTGTCTGACGCAGGCAGTTCTCTCAAATGCATGAAAATCTTCTCCCATGTGCAACAAAAAAACAACTTTAACCTTAACCTTGATATATCCCTTTTTTATATAATGAATGAAATTGCTATAAAGATTCACTATATGTACAGCAGTATGAAATAAGCCCTGTAACCATAATATGGCCGTACTGTGTCTGTATAACTGTTAATAGGAGAGCTGGAGCTCTATTACACGAGGGGAAAAAACTGTTCAAGGTCTATGTATTTGTATTGTCGTTGCCCACTCGTTCTATACTTAAAATCTCGCGAGATTGATTGGTTACCAAGGTGTCGAGTACGCTGCATCCTCCAAAACTGTAAATGTGCCAGACTGACCAATGAGAGTAGCCTCGACCGTACCAAACTGGGGATCGTTTGAGGGGGGCAGTAAAACGTGTTATGAATAAAATATAATATAAAAGTAATTCATCATTCATAAATTACTTAATTAATCGGTTTTCAAACCCATTAGTCGATTAATAATATCGAAGATTTCAAGGTGCGTCATAAGTGTTGATTTAATACGAACTCTTTTGTACTATGTGTAAGAGTTCATTCATGGTATCACCCGCGCCAACATTGAAAGTTGTGGTGAAAGTTGACACCTATCGTCGTTAATATTTTGGAGAAGCGTTCTTTTCTATCTGGAATTACCTGTTTAAATTCAATGCACGTCTTTCAAAAAGAGCCCTAGACACAGGTGAGTGTGTGTGATTTAGTGAGAGGGTCATACGGAACAATACATTTGCCGCACCTGTTTGTTTTGGTTGTAAGTTTAGCATAATGCTCGGAGGTTTGACTGAGTGCAATCAGAACAAGCATGGAGCTGTACGGATCCTAAATCACGAGTGAGGTCATTGTTGAAAACAAAAGCATGAAACTGAGACGCTAGAATTCCGTATTTGGACACTTGAGTTACAGGATAAATAACACCTGTTAAATTCCTAAAAGAAAAAGTATGCAAGTATTATCAGCAAAATGTACTTAAAGTATGAAAGTAAATATACGCACTACTTTAAAGAGTGAGTGAGGAGAGAGATCTTATAATCAATCCTTTTGGAGATGGGAAGCCAATGATGGGAATGCAGAATGGGGGTGATGTGTTCATGTTTACGAACTCTCATCAGGATCCATGCAGCACGTTTTGAACATACCGTAGTCTTTGAAGACTTTTATCAGGGATCCCGATGAGAAGTGCGTTACAGTAACCCAGTCTGGAGGAGACAAACACGTGGACCAGCTTTTCAGCATCACTCAAAATGAGTTTGGAAATATTTCTGAGATGGTGAAAGGAGATCTTGCAGATGTGTTTGACGTGGGATTCAAAAGTGAGTTGAGGGTCGAATCTTAGGGCGAAATTGGTGACTGATGAAGAGAGGGGAATGTCGTGACCAGAGAAGGTAATACTGGTTATGGAAGAAGACTGGGTCTGATGTGGGGTGCCAATTAAAATTGCTTTGGTTTTGGAGATGTTCAACTGTAGAAAGTTATTATTCATCCACACCTTTATCTCCTCCAGACAAGCGCTGAGAGTTGACAGGGGAAATGATGATGATGAGGATGGAGAAGCTGCGGAGGGACATGTGTCAGTTTTTATGTAGATCTGCGTGTCATCAGCGTAACAATGGAATGAGAGTCCAAATCGACTGATGACATGGTCAAGGGGGAGCATGTACAGTATGAAGAGAATGGGGCCAAGGACTGATCCCTGGGGGACCCCACAGGTGACGGTGTGTGTCCGGGACCTTGAACTACCAAGGGAAATGTATTCTGTTCTGTCGGTGAAGTAGGATTGAAACCAGTTTAGGGCGGTGGCAGTGAGTCCAATGGTGTGATGTAGGTGGTGTAGGAGTATTCCATGGTCAACTGTGTCGAAGGCAGCAGACAAATCAAGGAGAGTCAAGAGGGAAGGTGAACCAGCATCTGCTGCCATCCGTAGGTCATTTGTGATGGAGAGGAAACCAGACTGAAAGGTTTCAAAAAGGTTGTTGTATTGTAGGTGGTTATGGACATGGGCAGCAACTACTTTTTCCAGTATTTTGGAGAGGAATGGGAGTTTGGAAATGGGCCTGTAATCTGCAAAAAAACTTCTGGATCGAGAGTAGTTTTTTTTGAGGAGACTGATTATGGCGGCTTTTAGGGCAGAAGGAACAAAGCCAGCCTGGAGGGATTGGTTTATTACAGCGGTGATCAGGGGACTGATGGAAGAGATGTTAATTTTTACTAGGGCTGTAGGAAAGGGGTCGAGGGCACAGTTGGAGGGTTTCATCGTCCTGATGATAAACTCAACCTCTTGCTGTGAGATTTCTGGGAAGCACTTTAGAGGCTGGGAGATCTCAAACTGTGAGTAAGCAGATTGTATAAGTAGAGTGGAGGAACCAGAAAGGACAGAACGGATTAAGTCAATTTTCAATTTCAAGAAAGCCATGAAATTATTATAGTGCTCTTCTGTAATTTCTGTAAGTGGGGGAGTTTGTGGTTTAAGAAGATGATTGATAGTGGAAAAGAGCTGCTTAGAATTTCCAGGACTGGTTTTGATGACGTTGGAGTAGAACAGTGACTGAGCCTCTCTAAGGGACTTTGAGTAGACCTTTTGGTGTTCCTTAAAGGCTAGCTTGTGGACAGTAAGACCTGAAGCCTTGTAACGCCGCTCAAGGACACGCCCAGCTGCCTTCATTTTCCGTAACTCGCTGGTGAACCAGGGGACTGAGCGGGAGAAGGTGACTGTTCTAGTTTTTACAGGGGCCTGACGATCCAGGATGCTACTCAGGGAGTTATTGTAAAAAAATCACTGAGTCATTGGCTGATACAAAGTTTCCAGAAAGAAGATGCCGGAGGTCGACTGTCATGGTTTCTGGGTTGATGTTTTTCAAATTCCTGAAGTAGATTTGACGTTTGGGCTTAGTGAGGGAGGACACAAGTGACAATTCCATGGAGATGTTCTTGTGGTCGGACACACCCAGATCGTACACAAGAAGATTGCTGAGAGGAGCAGAGTCAGTGATTACAAGATCCAGAGTGTGTCCCATGGTATGGGTGGGGACATCGACAAGTTACCTGAGATTAAAACAATCCAGTAGTTGGAGAAATTCAGATGCAAAACCAAATGCAGGGGAGTTGACATGAATGTTCATATCTCCAAGTACTATAAGAGGTTGTGCAAAATGTCTAAAAAAAATATATATATTTTTTTATTTTTTTTTATTTTTATGGCCTAAAATTCATTCCCCTTTCATTCTTTAATCAGTCAAAAAAATTGACTTTTGAAGATTTTTGCTGAACTGAGATTAACCCTGTAAGCTTTAGCTACTTTATGAAGGGTATAAAAAAATTGTAGTCTGAAAAGTAGCTGTGAAGTGCATTATAAATTAAATATATTATTATTATTATTATTATAGTAGCTACAGCTGTCTAACAAAGGTAGCGGAGTAGGTAGTACAGTAGCTCCTTCTGAAATGTAGTAGATTGGGATGTACAAAGAAGCAGGAAACGTAAAGACTTAAATTTGAACTTGAGTAAATATACTTTGTTACTATTCCCTACTGGCTCCATGAATTGTCAATGCTATCTTAAGTCAAGTATTAGCACGAAAAAATAAAAGCCAAGCTGGAAATACTCATATCCAAGCCTTAAGTATGTTTTTCATACTGAAACTAACTTAAAGTTTTAAGACTGTTAATGTGGAATCAATTAGTGAACTATTCAAAAGTATATTTGAAAGTATAAGCAGGATGCTTGTTATAATTGACACATTTAGTGTCATACTTCTTGCAGCTGTGGCTGAATCAACATATAACAGTAGAGAAATCACCTACTGGCGAAATTGGATTGACCATATCCTACATTAAAACATACCGAACATTTCCTAAGTATCAAAATGCACCTCTCCAGTACTTTGGAGGTGTGTACGGTAAGTTTTGTGAAAAATATTGAATAGTTAGGCCCCGGAAACCACCATCTGAGAAAAATCCAACTCACCGAATGAGCTTACATTCAACTAGTAGCTACTCTAACAGTAGACATAATAATTATTAAAGTACTGCATTACTTTGGTAGTATTGTTGTGTTTTTTTTTTTTTTAAATATAAGGAAACAAAGATACATAGCAAGAAAGTCCCCTCTTCATGCTGTTATTGATGCGTGTACAAAGTTTTGTGAAAAAATAGTAAAAACCTGAGTCCACCTCAGGTCCTTCGCTCTGCTCACAAGATCGAACAAGGAGGAGATGTTCTTACCAGAAGAATGCAAAAATGATGTGAAGTAACACTGCCTGTTGCGCAAAAAGAGGAAGTCCACTTGAGTATTAGAGGATATGACTTTAGTCTGGCTGAAAGGTCACACTGTCTGGCTGATGATGAATATTGAACCATGTTTTCAACACTGGTAGAAAGGTAGTACGTTCCTCTTTGGGCATCAAAAGTGGAAGTTGAGGTTAATCCGATTCTGTTTCAGTGCCATGACCTCTTTAAATCAGTCCACTGTAAGTTTAAAACTCACATTTATTTACAGATGACCGCACTGGTTGAGGTTGTTTTTTTGGGGGGATGCTTGGCTTGCATAGGAGAGTTTTGGATAAAAAGGTCCTATCAGCTGCACTGTTGCCGACCGGTGACCCCCATCTGCATCCTAACCCCCTTCTGGGTCATAGTGTGCAACTTGTCTCAAAATAAAATAAAGTAAGGCTTTAACAGTAGAAATTGGTAAATTTAAGTATTATTTATTATTCTTATAATGAACTGATGGCTAATAAATGGACACAATATATGAAGTTAAACTGCCTTTATTGACTTACAATCATCACATCACAATACATGAGTCGATATTCACCTACAATCAAATTTATCACAAATGTAAACACAGAAGAAGAAAAAGAACTAGAATGAGGGCCACAGTCACTGTGGTCACATGGACACATGGACACTTTACTTCACTCTGATTGACGATTTCATGCCAACTGTACGTACTTTCTTGAATATCCCTCGGGATTAGTAAAGTATCAATTCCTCTATCTCTGCATGAGCCGCAGACTAAAACGTGCTTTGTGCAATCGGAACACATGTCTTCTCAATGGCCCGTCTTTATGGAGAGAAGTCGTATTGGCCTGCATCCCCACAGCCGTGCTCTTCATCTGAAGAATGTTATGAGAAAACCAAATCCTGTTAAAACCTTCGGGAGGGTGAAAACATTTACCCACGACTTTGGAGCGATCCTCAGCTGTGACTTAAGCTCATCTGACTGGTGTTAATGTGGCTAATGATTAGTGAGCGAGGGACTGTTGTGTGGGAAACATACCAGAAAAGTCAAAGTTGGCTTCAGCATCATCCGAAGTACTGCTAACCTTAAAACCGAAAAACTCCATCTCATGATTCATCCTGAAAACTCTGATCCACAGCTGTCGTTGACATTTGCCAGTGGTCTTCCTCCCATTACTTCATCCATTGCTTCATAAAAAGGGGAGTTTGTGGCATCTGATCCACTTTTTTGTTGTGGGATTTCCTAGTTTTTAATTTGTTCAACTCGCCTCTCTATCAGGGCCACAGTCTTTCACTTGTTTGTATAATACTTGATTTGCTTTCTTACCATCAAAGCGTCCACGCGTAATGTTACTTTGGTACTAGAAACTGGGTTTGCGCTCTGCTTAGAAGCCATCATCTTGAATTTACTTCATCTAACTGAATTGCCATCTGTGTTTCTTTTGACCATACCCCCTTTGAAAGACATCCTGCCATCTTAATGTAAAATAAAGATTGTGAGAAAAACAGGCCGGCCACAGCGTGTCATCTTAATAAATGGCTCATTCTCACAAAAGTTGTTAACTTTGGGCCACACAAACAAACAAACCGCCTTGTAATTTTCATTCCTAATCATTCCCAGGCCAGGAATGTGCATCCTGTAGTTAAGCTAGTAGTAGTTAAAAGTTGGTGTGCTTTCCAGTATAGAGTTGTACAGTATTTTAGGGGCCCCTCAGTGAGTGAGCACTCACGTTTGGGGGAAAACAAGAAAACAGATGACATCGGTAGGAAGTTTTTTCTTTTTTTGTTTGTTTTTACATGTAAATGGAAAAGCATACTACTCAAATATTAGCAATATCAGTTTGTGGCAGAGTGCATCAAGCTGTGGTGCAGAAGTGTTCTTAACATCTGTCTTTTGAATAATCGGCAGAAACTTCGATTTTGAAAAGGGGAAACATCTAATGGGATGAGGAGTATGGGTTAGAAAGCAGGATAACTTAAGACAGAGGCTCACTACAACCCACTAGAGCCCCCTTGCATCGGATAGGCTCATACAGCAGTGGATAGCCGCCTTACGTTATGTGCTTGGAAGATAGTAGCTTGTTTTTTCTCCGTTGGTATCCGGGCCTTTTGTCTAATGCAGGACCTTAGATTAGCTCAGTCAGCAGCCATCCAGCGCTGCTGGGAAAAATCCTTTTGCTTATATTTCTTTCTTATTCTAAATGAATAACACAGGAGTGAACATTTCAAAAATGTCATTCTGTCATTATTGATTATTTGAAATTACATAGTTATACACTGATTGACACTTATGCAAGCGGCGCATATCTAGAAAGGGGGGGGGGGGGGGGGGGGGGTTGTTTAAAATGTAAATTTTCTGGTTCACTATTATCCCACACTACCTCTGTTCCATTTCCTGTTTCATATAAATGC